>NQII01003434.1:49241-111412 GCA_002778355.1 Clitarchus hookeri | reverse complement strand
TTAATCATGCGGGTACCGGAGACTTCGCCCTGGGGAAGGAATACCACCAGACCCGACTGCTGGGTAAGTCGCGAAGGCGAAGCGCCCACGCCTAACAGTGCGATAAATTAAACTTCTTACACTGCTTTATTTGTACAAGTTACAATACGCCGTGTCCAGCCAGTAAAGGTTATTCAATTTTGAAGTTCGAAACAAAGTAAAATCTCTTCATTCTAATACGTAGGCTTTGAATACACCCTTGTATATTGTACTCAATCAAGGCTTAACATATTTTAAAGGAATTTTACCATTACAGAAAATATTATATATATTTTTTTTTACTTCCGTTTCTTGCTTCCATTGCTCTATAAGCGAGCAAATATTTTTGTAATATTTCCGACTAAACGCCATTTTAAATAAGTCATGAACGATTTAAGCAAGATAAGGGCAACTAATGAGCTTCAAGAGTACAGGCGGGGCGGAGGCAGGAATAATCACGAGAAATTTGAAGTTTATCCAAGGTTAGCGTACAGTTGTGACGAAATATAGTCGTGGTTGATAGTTGTAGAAGGAAAGTTATTACATAGCTGCTTTAGAATTAATGGTCGACATCAATCCATCTCATGCAAGTTAATGTATAAACATAGGCTGTGGAACAGTCAAATACTTGATGTGCTCAAAGAGATGATTGGGTTCAGGTTGTTAAACATTTTTCATTAAAATATAACCAAAGAAATTTTTCTCTACTGTTTTTCTTATTTGTCGTAGGATGGGGTGCGCTGTTTGTGGGAGAGGTAGGGGTTGAAGCGCGGGCTGTTAATATGCAGGACTTGGAAGAAAAATCATCATTTCCGCCCTCTAAGTGGAATTAGGCAGATTGTCGTCTCGTATTGTACATGCTTTCGCTACTTGCGGTAAATATGATTCATTACACCTACCCAAAATATATAGACCTCGTGTAAAACCCATTTCTTTACACATTCATTGCAAAGCAGTCACACAGCCAACGGTACTAAGGACACATATTGTAACATATTGGGTATCATTTTGAGTGCTCACTTCACAGCATCTGCATTAGAATTCATGAGCATGATAAAGTAGGACAGTTTCAAGAAGCTACTAAAAAACGGATATCTTCAACTTTTATCTTAAAAATATGTAACTCTGAATAACGGTTTATATCTTGCATGCTGTACACCCTAAAATAAGTTTTTGGTGGCATACACGGCATATTTGTTCTATTAGAATCGTTTATTTACATACTAAAAGTCATATTAAATATATAGTTTGTATGTAGTATGGTGGTTGTTGCATTTCGGTCTCACAGTAGAGCAAGGCTTACTTTTATATTGCAAGCTATCACGTGAAGCTAATTAAACGCGTATTGTTTGCAAGTGCCTGGCAATTGTGGTTTCACAGCCTAAGCACTCTTACTGCCGCAAGATCCACGGCGCGGTTCCGGTGCTCTGTTTATATATTTATAGGGACGGCGCAGCAGCGATCGATATATCGAGTACCGTACTGGTGATGGCATGGACGCGAGACNTTTATATATTTATAGGGACGGCGCAGCAGCGATCGATATATCGAGTACCGTACTGGTGATGGCATGGACGCGAGACGGCTTTGTCCAACTACCCACCGGCAACTCTGCGTGCCAAGCTATTGTTCACTTCAATTTACACTATTGAATTGGGAGTGTTTCAGAATCATGTAATACATTATATTGGACTCTGAAAGAAAAGGAATGTAGGTTTTGTATGAATTTGGAACAACTATTTGCCGTGTAATAAGGATGAGTACATACGTATATATAAAAATATTTTTCAATTTTTAATTAAATTTTTTAAGTTTATGAATTTTCGGTAACAATTTTCTGTTTATATAAATAACTACACGCTTGCCAATATTAAAATAACAGCTTCACAAATGTATTATATGAATTATTTAATTTAACGGTCACGCTTTTATACTGGCAGGGTAATATTGGGTACGCATATAAGTTATTCAAACAAAAACTTTTATCTACGAACGCCACACCCAAAAATCCATGATTTAACTGATCTACAAAGGATCTTTATTGTTTAAAGACTACATTAATTATATCGGCCACGCGGTTGCATTTGACTGGTCCATTCAAGTTTTACTAAATATGAAAAAAAAAAANACTACATTAATTATATCGGCCACGCGGTTGCATTTGACTGGTCCATTCAAGTTTTACTAAATATGAAAAAAAAAAAATTATAAGCCATTTTATTGAATCAATTTCAAAAAATTAATATAATGTCAGTAAAAGGATTTTACAAACGTAAAAATGTTATGAAAATAACTTTTTTTTTGGTTTTTTTTTTTATGTTATAGGTAATGGCTGGAAATATATTTACCATCGTTTGTTTTCGCATACGAAGAAAATTATTTTAAACTATTGAAAACATGCTTCTCGTTGCATGAAATAAAATTAAGATGGAGAATTTACAAATGACAGCGTAGATTTAAAGTTTAGATTCATTATGAGCGGAAACATAAGTGTAAACATAATACGCGCCTAATTCGAAACATTTTTATTTCAAATTTCTGGTATTACACGGTGGGGGGACACTCGGCAATGTGAATTTTACCTACGCGCGACGCACATGGCATGTATCCATTCCCTCCGGACAATTATTATTTATTACATGAAAATACTTAAATGTTTCTTCCCACTATTTTCTGAAGAATGAAGGCCAGAAAAATAACAGGTAATATTTTATTCTATAAAAGCAAACAAAAAATAATATAATTGTCTTTGTATTTAACTATTGGTATTTATATATGGTTATTGCTGTTATATAAATAATATGAAGATATAAACTTCAATAGAGTATTTCCACTGCCATTCAAAATGTTGTAATAAATAGCCCTGATTCGTTGCTCTATGATTATCAGATTGCAACATTACAGTAGCTGCAAGGAAAAATATCTTTAATGCCGTTGAGGGAAACCATAGACTGTATATGGGGCAGAGAACGGGTGTCATTAACGTAGTAACAGAATTCTTAGCCCAGTCGATGAATGGCTTGTTTTGCCACTATATCGGTGAAAATCACGTTGTTTGGACGATTTATTTTCTCAGTGTTTATAGAGCACCAATTCGTAATTTTGGTACCTTTACCGTAACCTATTATTAAAACAAATAAAGAATATATTTTTTCCAAAAAATTGTTGCTGGAATCCTTAAAACAAGCAGTGATCACGCGATTTTTACAAAACAGTTATCGGTTTGTCTGCGAGTGTTAAGTATATGCGCAGAANACTACATTAATTATATCGGCCACGCGGTTGCATTTGACTGGTCCATTCAAGTTTTACTAAATATGAAAAAAAAAAATTATAAGCCATTTTATTGAATCAATTTCAAAAAATTAATATAATGTCAGTAAAAGGATTTTACAAACGTAAAAATGTTATGAAAATAACTTTTTTTTTTGTTTTTTTTTTTTATGTTATAGGTAATGGCTGGAAATATATTTACCATCGTTTGTTTTCGCATACGAAGAAAATTATTTTAAACTATTGAAAACATGCTTCTCGTTGCATGAAATAAAATTAAGATGGAGAATTTACAAATGACAGCGTAGATTTAAAGTTTAGATTCATTATGAGCGGAAACATAAGTGTAAACATAATACGCGCCTAATTCGAAACATTTTTATTTCAAATTTCTGGTATTACACGGTGGGGGGACACTCGGCAATGTGAATTTTACCTACGCGCGACGCACATGGCATGTATCCATTCCCTCCGGACAATTATTATTTATTACATGAAAATACTTAAATGTTTCTTCCCACTATTTTCTGAAGAATGAAGGCCAGAAAAATAACAGGTAATATTTTATTCTATAAAAGCAAACAAAAAATAATTTAATTGTCTTTGTATTTAACTATTGGTATTTATATACGGTTATTGCTGTTATATAAATAATATGAAGATATAAACTTCAATAGAGTATTTCCACTGCCATTCAAAATGTTGTAATAAATAGCCCTGATTCGTTGCTCTATGATTATCAGATTGCAACATTACAGTAGCTGCAAGGAAAAATATCTTTAATGCCGTTGAGGGAAACCATAGACTGTATATGGGGCAGAGAACGCGTCTCATTAACGTAGTAACAAAATTCTTAGCCCAGTCGATGAATGGCTTGTTTTGCCACTATATCGGTAAAAATCACGTTGTTTGGACGATTTATTTTCTCAGTGTTTATACAGCACTAATTCGTAATTTTGGTACCTTTACCGTAACCTATTATTAAAAGAAATAAAGAATATATTTTTTCCGAAAAATTGTTGCTGGAATCCTAAAAAACAAGCAGTGATCACGCGATTTTTACAAAACAGTTATCGGTTTGTCTGCGAGTGTTAAGTATATGCGCAGAANAAAAACAAGCAGTGATCACGCGATTTTTACAAAACAGTTATCGGTTTGTCTGCGAGTGTTAAGTATATGCGCAGAAAACTAAAATCAGTCTATCATATCTTTAGTCTATCCTATATTTAGTTGAGAACCACATGGCAAGGAGATTTGATTTTTGAATGCAAGTAGGTTATTTAAAATAGCGAAATGCAGTGAAAATTATGATATATTCATATTTATTAGTATGTTTTCCTGAGAACAAGAATGTGGAATTANATAGCGAAATGCAGTGAAAATTATGATATATTCATATTTATTAGTATGTTTTCCTGAGAACAAGAATGTGGAATTAGTTAAAATGATACACACTGTAATTTCAGTTAACATGAATGAGAGAGCGAGTGAAGAGATTTGGGTGATTGAGTGAAAATCCCATTTTTACATTTTGGAAGTGGGNTTAACATGAATGAGAGAGCGAGTGAAGAGATTTGGGTGATTGAGTGAAAATCCCATTTTTACATTTTGGAAGTGGGTGGGAAGTTGAAGCACAAGGAGGGATAGTGCGGACTCTTTAAAGGATAATTGACATTTCGTAACGGTCTATCACCTCAGACAAATTTAGCTTTTTCGGATTTAGTTGTGACAAAAACTTTNGATAATTGACATTTCGTAACGGTCTATCACCTCAGACAAATTTAGCTTTTTCGGATTTAGTTGTGACAAAAACTTTAATTTCTTGGGCAGTATTTCACAAGGTCATGTTTTGTGTCCGCATAAAATTTTAATGTTGTACTTAGTTATTCGCTATAACATTTTTAAGATTCTCTCGTTTTACAAACGATATACGTTTTTATCGTCATTTACAAATTTTTATGGTTCNGATAATTGACATTTCGTAACGGTCTATCACCTCAGACAAATTTAGCTTTTTCGGATTTAGTTGTGACAAAAACTTTTATTTCTTGGGCAGTATTTCACAAGGTCATGTTTTGTGTCCGCATAAAATTTTAATGTTGTACTTAGTTATTCACTATAACATTTTTAAGATTCTCTCGTTTTACAAACGATATACGTTTTTATCGTCATTTACAAATTTTTATGGTTCATAAAATGAGTTTTGTTAAGACAAAATGGGTCCAGTATTAATCATCTAATGACCGTTTGAAATTTTCGCCATACTTCTGCAGAGACTCTATGAACCGTTGCCGCGGAGCATATAATATGTTTTCTAAATAAGAGTTATCGGGCATCTTCCATGTAATTAACCGTGAATTCATGGAATTTCAGTGAAATGAGTGATTCTAATAATTTTAGGAGTCAAGGTGTTTACAGGGCTGCCATTTTCACTAGTAGTGGTCAAATTTAAATGAATTCGAGTAGCACTTCATCATTTCAGCTTCAGAGATTATTCAACGTAGTAGCGAGGCAGGTGATTCACTCCTTGCAGCTCGATCTGTGACGAGAATCACGACTGCTTCCTCCAATTCCTTCTTTAAATATTATTCTCTCTCTCTCTCGTCTGCCTTTAGCACTGAAATTTCCTGTCAGTTTGCGAAAATTGATACAAGAGTGGCGGCTGCCAGGGGCCGTGTCTTGGCAGCAGAAATGAAACCCCATTAGCTGAAGAGGTTGACGAGAGCGACTCCAATGCATGGCCTTCCTGCACTCGCGGGTGAATTTAACATCTTCTCAAAGTACCACTAGCAGCGTGGCATTGAAGTAAGGACCATGCCTAGTGAAGTAGGGGATTTGAAGTGGCTGGTAAATGGCGGCATGATTGGAGTGTGGGAAAACTAAGACCAACAAGAATGTGCAGGGAATATAAAGTGCATTTTAGGATAAATATCACATATCACATAAGTGAACGATATAGCCATACCTTAAATAACTCCGCGTGTCAATTGGATTGCAGCGTTTCAGAATATATGTTGAGTGACTGTCCTAGTACTTTGTATTGGTTTTGAAATGTTACACCAAATTAATTCTTAAATAAACATAATTGACATCAGCTTTACCTATAAGTCGAAGTATCTCTGAATAATATTTTACGACATTAATGTAAAATATAAAATCCTACGTGAAATATGGGCATTATATTTGTCCGTTTATCTCTATGTCCTGTTANGGGCTGCCATTTTCACTAGTAGTGGTCAAATTAATTCTTAAATAAACATAATTGACATCAGCTTTACCTATAAGTCGAAGTATCTCTGAATAATATTTTCCGACATTAATGTAAAATATAAAATCCTACGTGAAATATGGGCATTATATTTGTCCGTTTATCTCTATGTCCTGTAATATATTCTTACTAATCCTCATTAACAAAAAGAGTTATAGACTAAATTATTTTAATTTTATTTAGGCCTCTATATATATTAAATTATTAGAATTTTATTTAAGCCTATATATAGGCTTAAATAAAAAAAAAATATATATATATACATACATACACACACACACACACACACACACACACACACACACACACACACACACACACACACNAATTTTATTTATAAATTCTAACTGCTCCCTGTTTTTTGGCGTAATTCACGGTAATTATGATTAATTCACTATTAAAAGCTATTTTAATAAATTATAACAGTGTAATAAATATAATGCTATTTGTGTANATAAATTATAACAGTGTAATAAATATAATGCTATTTGTGTAAAATTTTCACAAATTCTAAATTAGTTATCTGAAGAGAAAATTTAATTAAAATATGTGTGGACATTGCATTAGATAAAAAATCCAGAATATACAATAAATTAATTGTATTCCTGTGTTACATATTAAGTGCACAATGTAAATCTATCAAATGATCATAATTAAATATTGGGTAATATGATATTGCTGAGAACATGTTTGCTTATTTTAAGATTAATCTGTTAATGAAATGTAATTGGAGATATAAAATATCTGGAATTAACTGATGACATATTTATTTGTAAATTACTTTCAAACATTTAATTATTATATACTTTTGGTGGGTCGAGTAACGATTATCTACTAGAACCTAAAATAAACAATTATTAGCCGGTTATTTTCACCGAGTAAAATCCACTGACGTAGAGAATATCCATTTAAACCCAGTTACACTTACATCTGCACGTAACGTATGTAGGTTGGGTTTTCCACAAGTTGGCGAACACTGCCTGGCTAGGCGGCCGCACCTGTTGGATCGATGTTCGATTTACGTCTTGTGTAGTCGATAATGACTTCGACACAGTTCCACCTACTGCGCAGCGCTTCTTTGAAATACGCTTTCTCGGGAAACACATTTTTCAGCTTTAGCGTAATACATTTGCAAGTTTGCTGAACACAAAGTAAATTCACTTAATAATTGACGATCACAAAATCGTCTAACAGTTTATGTCTGAGTATAAAGAAAAGTGTTACTTTAATGTATTCAAGGGTTTAATAAAAGTACTTTCACAACAAATATTCTTAATGCACGTGAGAACCGGTTTCAATTAAGTTAAAATAAAATTGAATTCCTTTGAATAGAAAAAGAAATCCTGTAACTTATGTAATTTCTGGAATTACATAGGGTTGTACACACGCAGCACAGTCGGTATGTTGGTGCATGACGTAGTGTGTCGTTGCCTACTTAGAGCGTCAGTCCACGAAATTATTGAACCTTCCTGTATTTCGTGGCTGCCTACACTCGGGCCGCCAGTAAGCACGAAATTTAGATTGTAGTAGTATGTGGAAGGTCGGTNAATATTCTTAATGCACGTGAGAACCGGTTTCAATTAAGTTAAAATAAAATTGAATTCCTTTGAATAGAAAAAGAAAACCTGTAACTTATATAATTTCTGGAATTACATTGGATTGTACACACGTAGCACAGTCGGTATGTTGGTGCATGACGTAGTATGTCGTTGCCTACTTAGAGCGTCAGTCCACGAAATTATTGAACCTTCCCGTATTTCGTGGCTGCCTACACTCGGGCCGCCAGTAAGCACGAAATTTAGATTGTAGTAGTATGTGGAAGGTCGGTNAATATTCTTAATGCACGTGAGAACCGGTTTCAATTAAGTTAAAATAAAATTGAATTCCTTTGAATAGAAAAAGAAATCCTGTAACTTATGTAATTTCTGGAATTACATAGGGTTGTACACACGCAGCACAGTCGGTATGTTGGTGCATGACGTAGTGTGTCGTTGCCTACTTAGAGCGTCAGTCCACGAAATTATTGAACCTTCCTGTATTTCGTGGCTGCCTACACTCGGGCCGCCAGTAAGCACGAAATTTAGATTGTAGTAGTATGTGGAAGGTCGGTAGAGTTAATTGTTCAAGACGCTAAGTCTGGCGTAGGTTAGATTGCCAGCCTCGCTTCTAGAATATTATAAAACTATCTCCCCGGAATTAATCGTAGTTTATCAAGTACAGCTCATTAGTTAATAAGATGTGTGATTATTCGCTTTCAAAGTTTTTAATCGAGGATTTTAAGACGGTAACTACTTGCTAGTAGTTTAAGTGATCTGAAAAATTGCGTTAGTATTTTATAAAACTAAAGAAAAATGATTCAGTGAAAAGTGTGAAGGTATTATCTCCTGCCCATGTGCAAGTGTAGTGGTGCCATTTCCAAAGATAAGGTATTTTTGTCTTCGAAATGTGGGATCAATTATATACCATCGTACAAGCAGCAACATATTTAATGCTAAAAAGTAATACCACTTACGAGTATCCACAAATGAAATAAAATGTTTCCTTCAGTGACTGAAGTAATTGTTTGTAACAACTACGCTGGGAGAACCCATCCCCAAGACATCCTTTTCCACAAGGTTTTCATAAATCTAATAACATATACAAAGAAAACATGAAACACCTATCCCATGAACTGAAAACTGTTGTTATTTATCGTCTTTCTCTGGACTAGTCTATTTCTAATATGTACTGTACTTGGAATATTTTGTTTATTTTTTCGTAAAAACTCTTTATCATCATTTAATTGTGACGCAGGGTTTCGTAAATTTTGAAATACGTGACAATGATCCATAACTCACATAGATTCAATATTTTCTCGCAAATCTCAAAGAATGCCACATACAAGCATGCNACGTGACAATGATCCATAACTCACATAGATTCAATATTTTCTCGCAAATCTCAAAGAATGCCACATACAAGCATGCAGGCAAAACTTAATATATACGCTTACAGGCCAAAATAATCGTATAATCTCCATTAGCTTGAAACACCTTAAAAGGTTTTGATCGAAATATTCTATTTGTACAGATATTTATTAATTAAATTAAATTTTTAGAAACAAATATTTTTAGCTATTATTTTGGAAACAGAGTAATGAAGGTTCATACAATAAGTATTTTTACGAAAGTGACGGGCCTTGAATTGAGGAAAAGAAACGCAGTACGCCTAATAAAAGTAAAGGCTCTAAACAGAGAAGCAATGGAACGCAATAGTGAATGAAAAGGGAGGACAGCAATAAAAATCCACGTGAAGGCAACAACGTGAAAACTGAGTCCAATGAGATAAATTTGAAGAACACAAAGGATTACTCTATTTAAAATGAACTATTTCTCTTGTGATGGATGTTTCTTTCCACAGCAGGAAATTGAAAGGACAACACAGCATCATGTCCTGAACCCGGGAAGAAAATTTCCCTTATCTTAAAATTATCTGACCTTGTCGGAAATACAACCCCAAAAATTCGTCATTCGGCTTCCCTGGTGTATAGATTATGACACTTATCACATTTCCTACATTTTTTTTTTTTACTTCTTAGTTATTAGAAATAAAGATTATTATTACGAGCTAAACTTGTATAGCTATTTTTTTTTTAAATTCTGTGATTTTTATAAAATCTAGCATTGAATACTTTAAACAAATAATTGAAGTAATACCTTAATTCGATCGAGTTTTGGCCAAAATTTTTATTATGTGATTGCTGAGACATTCCCTAAGTCCCATAAATGTGTACACAAATGAAAAGAGGCATATTTAAAAAAAAACCATGTAAACTAAATCATATTTTTTTAGGATACTGCAAGAAGCATATTAAGTGTACTGTGTAATCCTGTCAGGTAGGCAACTCCCGAGACTCTGCAGTTATTATACTCCTAGCTATTCGTGCGAACAGCACAGGTGCACTTTGAGGCACCTAGTCTTATTTTTAATAGGTAACTGACATTTNTTTTTTACTTCTTTGTTGTTAGAAATAAAGATTATTATTACGAGCTAAACTTGTATAGCTATTTTTTTTTTTTAATTCTGTGATTTTTATAAATTCTAGCATTGAATACTTTAAACAAATAATTGAAGTAATACCTTAATTCGATCGAGTTTTGGCCAAAATTGTAATTATGTGATTGCTGAGACATTCCCTAAGTCCCATAAATGTGTACACAAATGAAAAGAGGCATATTTTAAAAAAAACCATGTAAACTAAATCATATTTTTTTAGGATACTGCAAGAAGCATATTAAGTGTACTGTGTAATCCTGTCAGGTAGGCAACTCCCGAGACTCTGAAGTTATTATATNTACTGTGTAATCCTGTCAGGTAGGCAACTCCCGAGACTCTGAAGTTATTATATTCCTAGCTATTCGTGCGAACAGCACAGGTGCACTTTGAGGCACCTAGTCTTATTTTTAATAGGTAACTGACATTTTCACAGGATTGTCTCTTCAACGATTAGACACCGTTTATCGCCTTTTCTTCTTCTAAAATCCGCTAAACCTGTTAGATCGTAAATACTTTGGTCCATGCAAACCAATCACGTATTCTAGTCTTAAGTTGAGCATCGAGGAGTGTTCTGAAAATCCTGACTTAGAAGTAGATTTATATTAATAACATTTGCAATATATTGGCTAGCAGTACTTTGAGCTAGTGCCTATTTTGTGATTATGTAGTTGATTCTACTACTAATTTAGGTAAGTCCGATAATTATAACATTCAACAATTTTTAAACGATAATTATTTTCACTAATCAGAATATATTGCAGGCTGTCATTTTCTTTTAATCACACTTTTTGAACTACTAGTAGCGAAGCGAAAGGAAAATTGAATTTTGAGAGACCTAATGCCTTCCAGAACTAAAATACAACACTGCCAACGTACCCGCACATTCCCTCGCTGCGAAGACCACGCTGATTTCCCATTATCGTAACCACCTGGCGTCCTTAGAGCATATCCGATTGCTGAGTTCTGAAATCAGTAACATTCCGTCTGACGTGAAACTTATCTCCCCTTTCCTCTTTTGACGCAATTTTCCGCGCATGCGCGCTATGCTGAAGCCGTAAATTCGCCTCACATCTCATGTTCCTGCGCCATGGATCAAGAGCCACATTAAGACATTTAATTTATGCAACTGAAACTAGCCAACCAAAAACATTCCTAGAATTTTTAATGGATTACCTTTGCTTAGAGTCAACCACTTCCTTATCACTGAATCACCGACGTCTGATGAAAGTGGCAAGTCGTGAGCGCTGGTTTTGCTTCGTCCATTTGTAGGGTATTAGCACCACTGGCCGCAAAAATAACCACTAAACAACATGTGAAATATCTTAAATTTTAACATTTCTTCGCCAGTCCAACCAGCACAATTCTTCGGTGACCATAGTGTGTCGCAAATATATCATTAAAATAATGCTTTTGATTTTTTTTCAGCGTGGGAATGCGTTGCTTAGCTTGACTGGATAAAAGTAGTTCATTTGTTTGCTTTTAATGGCGGTATTTATAAATATTCTAGTTAATATTTCAAACAAATCGTCATATATCGGATTGCCGATCAAAATTAATGTTTACGTGTTGTTAAAGGAAATAGGTAAGAATGGCCTTGGCACTAAACAATAACTACAGTATGAGGAATTGCTATCAACAATACAAATTAGAAAGCTTGTAGGAAACTTTGAAACATACACAGAAACCATAATAAACTTGCAAACTCCTTAATTATATTACGCATAAAGCACTGTAGTTAAGCAACTTTACAATTTTGAAAGTCCGTTCAGTTACTAGTGTAAATACTGAGATACTAAAAATACCATACACTTTTACTAGGCGATTTGGATACAAGTATAAATACTTAAATTGAAATACTCCGGTAGGTCTACCTATTTTGACGCCTTGATGAACTTTCCCTAAAAGAAAATTTTATTAACAGTGAAATACAACGCCAAAGTAATGCTACCTTGCATCTAGGAAAAATTATCCTTTCAATAGGCATACTTCTTTTGTTATAGGCAGTTCACGTTAAATTGAGCATTTTGAAAGCCTTGCTGAAGCTCTACTGATATGCACATTGTGCATTCTTCCGTCATATGTACAACAAATTAACATTGTCATGTTCATAGTAACTTTATTTATGCGTCGGTCAAGTGAAACAGTGAATATATTAGAGAAGTAATTATTTTACTATTTCTGCGATTCTTACACTCACATGCACTGAATAAAGACAGAAAGGAAAATAAATAATAACAATTTTGAAATATGTTTGCATGGTGTACCGCAGCGGTATTTGTGTGAATAATTTGATGGAAATCGGTTGATTGCTTCCCGAGACATGGCATAAAATCTTTCTTCTTATTTACTGCAATCGTACAAAATTGCTTGAAACAGTGGTTCTGCATACGATGCTTCTAATTGGTAAATGGTGTTAGCATACGAATTTTGATCGAATTTGGTTAAATTGTTTAATATAAATTAGTAACTTTTCTAACTTAATTGTATGGCCACCATTTTTTAAATCAGTATCTGACCGTANCAGAATCTGACCGTGCTTAAATCGTGTAATATTGCGTGACCTTCTGTAGCACTACTGGTGTGCTAAATTTGGTGGAAATTAGTTAAATAATTCCGGAAATATGGTAAAACATTAAATTTTCTCAACGGGCACTATTTAAAAATAAGCCGGCATGGAGGATCTCTGTACGAATAAATGGCACTTCTAATGAATACTGTTAAGTGTACAAAATTCGGTTGAATTTTGTTAAATTTTTAAATTATATTACACTGTTAACAAAGTTAGTTATTCTAAAACACTTAAAACAGATCCGCACATAAAACGTGTAAATTTACATGCCCTTATGTAGCACTACTTGTGTGCAAAATTTGATGGGGATTGGGGCTGATTGGTTCTTGTGATACAGCATAAAATCATTTTTTTTTTCATGTAATGATATTCAAAAAAGGGAGACAAAATGATTATGTATTAGCACATTAAATAATTGTCATAGATGCTGAAAATATACAAAATATACACCTCCATGGGTTCTACTGAAATCGAGCTTCACAAGTAACGCCATAGCTTCATAAAAATATGTGTAAAAATCAGAAAATGCCTAAAATATATTTTTTCTGATAACTGCATAGTTTTTCATCACCAACGTATGGATAAAAATATCAAAGACACGTTAATTTTAATTTCGCATGTGGATGAAGTATACGCAATATTCATTCAAGTAAAGATACTACTTTCAAAACTGTTTAATTTAACCTGAATAGCCTGCAACCACTGAAATCACGCATTCTAGATTTATCCACTTTTGACAATGGTCACTTTTGACAATCCACTTTTGACAATATGTTTCCCCCATAGAATATATAGTAATAATAGATTTTATGCGACCACCTCAGTGATATATGTGATGTTTCTTCTCACCATCTTTTAGAATTTTTCAATTGTTTGTTGGGTCTGGAGGGCAATGGCAAACCACCGTCAATAGGCCGTAAACCAGGGTTTCAGCTAACATTTGGGCTGTCGTTTGTTCTGTAAGACCAGCAAAAAAGGGGCATACAAATTTACAGTTTTTCACCATGTTACAGAACCTTAAGTTGGTGGTTACCAAGGATGTTGACAAAGGCAAAAGCAGATAGATAAAACCGATTCCAGGACAAGGACTAAGAGCTGAGGCGCCGTCCACCATCTTGGTAGGCGTCACAGCCACCGCCATCCAAATTAGTAGGCGTCACAGACGCCATATTTTGCCCTTGACATTGACCTTTTTCGATCATCTTGGCAGCCATCTTGGATTTCGTCATATTGTGTACTTGATCTCGACCTTTGTCGGCCATATTGTTTCCAGCCACCATCTTGGTAGATGAGCCAACAGCCATGTTGGTCGGTGCAGTCTACCATCTTGGTAGGTGTCTTCTGTAGTTCTGTCATCATTTACGTTCGCCATTTTGTTTGAATCAGCTGTTGCTAGGACGTGCACCCTCTGTTAGACCCCCATATTTGTTTGTGTAGATGGCAGCTAGAATAAGCNTAGTTATTCTAAAACACTTAAAACAGATCCGCACATAAAACGTGTAAATTTACATGCCCTTATGTAGCACTACTTGCGTGCAAAATTTGATGGGGATTGGGGCTGATTGGTTCTTGTGATACAACATAAAATAATTTTTTTTTCATGTAATGATATTCAAAAAAGGGAGACAAAATGATTATGTATTAGCACATTAAATAATTGTCACAGATGCTGAAAATATACAAAATATACACCTCCATGGGTTATACTGAAATCGAGCTTCACAAGTAACGCCATAGCTTCATAAAAATATGTGTAAAAATCAGAAAATGCCTAAAATATATTTTTTCTGATAACTGCATAGTTTTTCATCACCAACGTATGGATAAAAATATCAAAGACACGTTAATTTTAATTTCGCATGTGGAGGAAGTATACGCAATATGCATTCAAGTAAAGATAGTACTTTCAAAACTGTTTAATTTAACCTGAATAGCCTGCAACCACTGAAATCACGCATTCTAGATTTATCCACTTTNCTACTTTCAAAACTGTTTAATTTAACCTGAATAGCCTGCAACCACTGAAATCACGCATTCTAGATTTATCC
This sequence comes from Clitarchus hookeri, assembly GCA_002778355.1. NCBI lineage: Eukaryota > Metazoa > Arthropoda > Insecta > Phasmatodea > Phasmatidae > Clitarchus > Clitarchus hookeri. Next base: position 96,201 of record NQII01003434.1, on the reverse strand, counting down.
ACTTTTGACAATGGTCACTTTTGACAATCCACTTTTGACAATATGTTTCCCCCATAGAATATATAGTAATAATAGATTTTATGCGACCACCTCAGTGATATATGTGATGTTTCTTCTCACCATCTTTTAGAATTTTTCAATTGTTTGTTGGGTCTGGAGGGCAATGGCAAACCACCGTCAATAGGCCGTAAACCAGGGTTTCAGCTAACATTTGGGCTGTCGTTTGTTCTGTAAGACCAGCAAAAAAGGGGCATACAAATTTACAGTTTTTCACCATGTTACAGAACCTTAAGTTGGTGGTTACCAAGGATGTTGACAAAGGCAAAAGCAGATAGATAAAACCGATTCCAGGACAAGGACTAAGAGCTGAGGCGCCGTCCACCATCTTGGTAGGCGTCACAGCCACCGCCATCCAAATTAGTAGGCGTCACAGACGCCATATTTTGCCCTTGACATTGACCTTTTTCGATCATCTTGGCAGCCATCTTGGATTTCGTCATATTGTGTACTTGATCTCGACCTTTGTCGGCCATATTGTTTCCAGCCACCATCTTGGTAGATGAGCCAACAGNGTCATATTGTGTACTTGATCTCGACCTTTGTCGGCCATATTGTTTCCAGCCACCATCTTGGTAGATGAGCCAACAGACATGTTGGTCGGTGCAGTCTACCATCTTGGTAGGTGTCTACTGTAGTTCTGTCATCATTTACGTTCGCCATTTTGTTTAAATCAGCTGTTGCTAGGACGTGCACCCTCTGTTAGACCCCCATATTTGTTTGTGTAGATGGCAGCTAGAATGAGCTGGTGTCGCTCTCGCTCGGCCACCATATTAGTTTTAGAGTTGGCCACTAGGGCANCTGGTGTCGCTCTCGCTCGGCCACCATATTAGTTTTAGAGTTGGCCACTAGGGCACTGCTTTATATTTAATTTTCGCAGAGCTTAAAATATCATCCAGAAGATGGGGAGATCGAACTGCCGAACCTTGGGTCAGCATGCAGACACCTTAGACCACTAGGCTATCAGAAAATGTGCTGGTACAATAGTTTAATAGAAGTAAATGTAATGTCATGTGTATGGGAAAAAAATTATATTTAAAAACAATGTAGGTTTTTGTTGTCATTGCTATTCCAGAATAATGCATTTTTGGTAATTTTCTTAAAATCATTTTTAATAAAACTTATGAAAAGATGTACTTAAAAAATTTAATATTTTTTTAAAAGCATTATTTAATATTTTAATTTATTTATTGCATTTATAAATTTGGTTTTTATTTACATATAATTTTTTTAATTGAAGACATTTCTTTTGTGCTGGTCATCCATCCTTCGGTTTGGGTCTGCTCATCCATGGTGAAGATGTCAGCAAAAAATGTAGGGGGATATTTTAAAATAAATAAAACACAACATACTTTCTTTTAAACTAATTTTATTCGGTAATGTACAAAATGAGGAAACACATATACCCTTGAATAAAAGTATTTATATATACATCGAACTATTTAACTGCAAGTTCGCCTTTCTATGTCCGCTTCAGCGGATCAGAAATTGTAGCAGGAAGGGAAACCCCACTACATGACGTACACCCTTCTGTTATGTCGTTTCAGCACCTTCTCGACTAAATACATGTCTGGAAATTTCGTCGGCTGGATCTCCTTGGTGTAGAAGCCGCCATGGATGGGTATGATGATCAGATCTTCGAGATAGTAGGTCCTCGGAGCGTAGTTGCGTATATGTCATACACGAAGCAGTTCAGGGCTCCAATTCACTGTGAACCCTTTCTCGAAGACGTCTTTCTGTTTGGAGATGCGCACCAGGTCGCCGATTTTGGCTTTAGGCTTGAGTGGGTCCTTCCTCTTGGGAACAGTATACACAGTCCGAACCAAGGAGTCGTCCTTGACATCTTCGGGCTTCATGCGTATGGTCGAGTGCACTGTAGATTTACACTCGCTGACGAGTTTCGGTAGTAGATCAAGCCACTTGTAGCTGCCATTCGCCTCGAAATACTTCCACATTTTGCCCTTTAGAGTCATGTTGAACCTCTCGATGATAAATACTTTTAGATTGCTGTATGTGGAATAATNTTCCACATTTTGCCCTTTAGAGTCATGTTGAACCTCTCGATGATAAATACTTTTAGATTGCTGTATGTGGAATAATGATGTATGTTATGTTTCTTCATCAAGGCTTCGAACTTTGCATTGTAGAATTCCTTGCCCTGGTCGGTTTGCAAATTGGTCGGGATGTGTCTTTCACACAACCCATCCGCCATGGCCTCAGGGACATCACATGNACCTGGTCGGTTTGCAAATTGGTCGGGATGTGTCTTTCACACAACCCATCCGCCATGGCCTCAGGGACATCACATGCATTCTTATAATTAACTGGCCTGGTCCAGGCGAATTTGGTATAGGCATCGATAACTGTCAATGTATTTGTAGCCCTTGTTGACCCGAGCATACAGTATCTATCATCTCCACGAGGTCGGCTTGAAACATGTCATTCATCCGACAAATTATGTCCTTGGCGACAGCGGTAGTTGCACCTGGTGGTCACAATCAGTTCGTGGACGATTCCCATCCAACTTATCGTATGTAGCTTCCCTCCTTCAGTTCTTCGACGATGGATATAACCTCGTTGGTGTGAGAGTAATTTCCAATCCTTTGCAAAGCGAGCAGTAGTCCTAGTCTATCCACCAGTTCGTTCGGGTCGTCCCAAAGTACGTAGTCGATGTTTTTGTCACCGTCTATCTTATTTAGACCACCCCCACTTTTCAGTGCTAGGCCACCAAAGAATTTTGCGAGAATGTCATTTTTCGTGATCTTCTTCCTTCGTAAAGTGCGTGCGTGATTTCGAGCAATGTCTTGTATTCCAGCAGGTCGGATTCTGTAAACTCCGTGGGCTCCTTGCGAAATAGATGTTCGTAAAGTCCGGGTGTTCCATGTGTCTTGTTATCGCCTACTTGGATTATCCCACCTGGTAGAAACTCAATTTCATCAGCACCAAGGAACCAATTATAATTATGNCGTGCGTGATTTCGAGCAATGTCTTGTATTCCAGCAGGTCGGATTCTGTAAACTCCGTGGGCTCCTTGCGAAATAGAAGTTCGTAAAGTCCGGGTGTTCCATGTGTCTTGTTATCGCCTACTTGGATTATCCCACCTGGTAGAAACTCAATTTCATCAGCACCAAGGAACCAATTATAATTATGCCTGTATACACCATATATCGTATCATTATTATGAGATGTGTACGAACGTAGATTCAGTCGAGCGAAAGCATTTTATTTCAGGGCTTTTATCCGTACCTTTTTCTTGTGTGCCAAATCCGCATCATATCCATCATCCCGATCCATTTGTACGTCATCAAGCTTCCTTTTCTTCGTAGGCTCAAGAGTATCGTCGACTTCGGTCTTCACGACTACGAGTGCTCTATCACTCTCCCTGAGTACAGCGATACAGCGACTAATGGGCTTAAAGATTTCTTCATATATAAGGTCATGCGAAATTCTAGTTCTACTGGTGAGCAAATACTTCGAGTGAACCGACTATCTTTCTCAATGCAGTTCGCTAGAAATGTCCGAGATCGTACTGAATACAAATGGTTACTCTTGCTCTCTTTTATAGGTTTAGTCGTGAGTCTCCAACAAACGATTTTCGATCATTTCCAGATGTATGCTGCAGATATCCAACATGTCCTTGAAATGGTTTTGAATATCTATTTCCATGGTAAGGAGGAAAATCGAGGAAGCGAATGTATGCTCTATTGAATCTCTGAGCACTTTTAGATTTACTTCATTTTGTGCCGATGCCGCATTCAATCTGTCGGTAATTTGCCTTTTATGAACACTCGTTATGTGCTCTTCCATTGCCATCAAATCGCGAACGATCTCGGTCTTCACACAATTCATCTTGACCCCGAGCTCGTACAAGTAAGTGCGAATGAATTTACTCTGATCAGCCAACATTCCAAGATGAAGCCATTACCAGTTTCGAGGACAAAGTGTTTAGTAGCAGCTTCTTTGGATCGTTTAGGTTAGCCAAGGTTTCGAATTGTTATTCTACCAGTATTGCAAGTTCCATCGTTTCTTGGTATGAGACAACCTCCATCTTCGTCTTTGTCACGCTGCAGCTTGAGGCTACTCTGCCGAATTTCGATATTCGGCAACTCATTCTCGATGGTCGACGATGAACTGATCGAATCAACGTCGGTACCTACCATTATATAGAAGCCAGTCTTTTGCTATCACCAAATATTCATACTTGTCTTTCCAGCACAAAAACCACAGACTTTCGAAGTCCGATATTGTCATGTTTACATTGATGTGGTCATCGTATGCACGCCACAAATTCATATCGTCCATGCAAAACAGCACCAATGCATTAGCATTATCGCGAAGGAGTTGTTTGGGTATGCGCGAATAAGTCTGGCCAAGGTACACACAGTCCATGTACATATGCCAACTCAAGCTTAATTACTCTTGGATGCAAGTCTGTTTTTCACATGCCACGTTTTCAAAAATAAATACCGATTTTGGCAATGCTCTGCTCTGTGGCACAACAGTCTCGTTATCACTGCAAGGGAAATATTTCACACCGTTTATGGCCTGCAGTACTCGTACCAGTCGCTGGTATTTTGGTTGTTGGAGCGATTTGAAATACAGGTATACGTTCTCGATCCTAAGCCCATTCTATTCTTCCAGAAGACTCAGTAGGACACATGTTTTCCCGCAATTTGATGGTCCCGCGATGATTCACCTCACTGTATTAGGAAATAGGCTTCCATGTCGCGATTCGTGGAAGATAGCTTCATCTTCAGTATGAATGCATATGGGTAGAGTAACATTGGGCTTTAAGATCTGTAAACAATTTTCTTCTGCTTGGTTTATATCATACATTGTACAATGATGAGGAGGAGGTTGAGGTAGCATAAACAATCCTCTTGATGCCAGTAAGCAAGTTTTCTTGGTAATATAATGCCTCTTAAAATTATTCGAATTTATTACAAATTTAAATATTCCTGCCAACATGTATGCTTTCTGCCTGATACTCCACGATCAACTCGCATCGTACAATTGTCGATATAAAGTCGTCAAGATACTTTCGTGAATGCCTCCGAGGGTATAAATAATATAAGCCATAAGCGATATCTATTATGAAGACTTCGAGCATAGACAGCACCATAATGTACTGTAATCTGCAAGGCTTCCAGAGCCAGAGTGGATACATGCTCAAGGTGATTGCAGTTTCATACGACAACGATGGTCAAATGTGCACGCACACCTTCCGACCCCCTTATTCGCGGCAACTATTGGGCGAGAAAAGCAAGAAGACTAACGAGTGGTTGATCAAGTACTACCACAGACTGAAGTGGGACGAAGGCAAAATTCCGTACCACCAAGTGGGAAATGTGCTGCGTGACTTGCTGATGCAGTATCCACAAGGACCAGTTTATGTGGCGTGGCCCGAGCGGAAAAAATGGTTGAGCGACTTGTGCATAAGAGAAATTTAAATCATCGATGTGCAGTTCGAGTACGACTATCCTTCATTTCGGAATCTGACGAAACTATATGGTGATGTTCATCGTCATGTCTGCGACAGGTCAGAACCTGACTGGACATTCATGTGGAGGAATGCACACCTTCTTTGCAAATTGTGTGCCTTGTCCTTGGACAGTGAATATTCTGCATACCACTAGACAATAAGTCACCCCGATATCGGTTCCGAAGAACAGTTTAAAAAAGTGAACATAGACTGAATTGTTTTTGTGTTATGGTGTTTATGTATTTATCTGTATAGTAAATTGTGTGTGTAAAACCATTTAAATGTGTTTTTTTATCCTTACTGGTTAGACTAAGAGTTTTTTCCTTAAAAAAAACTTTAAAAAAATCCAAATACTTCTTATGCTACATAACCTTTTTATGTATTGGTGTAAAGTTGGTGAAGGTTTATTTCGCACAGATGGACCTGGGAATGTACATATGCCCTCAGGTTGAAACAGGCAGTGTGTTGGATGNGTGAAGGTTTATTTCGCACAGATGGACCTGGGAATGTACATATGCCCTCAGGTTGAAACAGGCAGTGTGTTGGATGGAATGGAAAGGGGTGGCGAGACACGATGATAAAAAAGGGGAAGGGGTTCTATCGGTATAAATAATGCCGCCTTGTAGAGTATCAGCAGTTCTTCGACAAAAGTGTGGNAAAAAGGGGAAGGGGTTCTATCGGTATAAATAATGCCGCCTTGTAGAGTATCAGCAGTTCTTCGACAAAAGTGTGGAGGTATGGATCGTCTCATTTAACTTTTATATTCGACATCATATTCAGTATCTGTGATGCCTTCGGACATTTCAGAGCTAATGGGATCTACTTCCCTGCCATGGACTTCTTCGTGTGTGGTGTACCAGCTGTGCCNCACGCTGCAGCTTGAGGCTACTCTGCCGAATTTCGATATTCGGCAACTCATTCTCGATGGTCGACGATGAACTGATTGAATCCACGTCGGTACCTACCATTATATAGAAGCCAGTCTTTTGCTATCACCAAAAATTCATACTTGTCTTTCCAGCACAAAAACCACAGACTTTCGAAGTCCGATATTGTCATGTTTACATTGATGTGGTCATCGTATGCACGCCACAAATTTATATCGTCCATGCAAAACAGCACCAATGCATTAGCATTATCGCGAAGGAGTTGTTTGGGTATGCGCGAATAAGTCTGGCCAAGGTACACACATTCCATGTACATATGCCAACTCAAGCTTAATTACTCTTGGATGCAAGTCTGTTTTTCACATGCCACGTTTTCAAAAATAAATACCGATTTTGGCAATGCTCTGCTCTGTGGCACAACAGTCTCGTTATCACTGCAAGGGAAATATTTCACACCATTTATGGCCTGCAGTACTCGTACCAGTCGCTGGTATTTTGGTTGTTGGAGCGATTTGAAATACAGGTATACGTTANATTTATGGCCTGCAGTACTCGTACCAGTCGCTGGTATTTTGGTTGTTGGAGCGATTTGAAATACAGGTATACGTTATCGATCCTAAGCCCATTCTATTCTTCCAGAAGACTCAGTAGGACACATGTTTTCCCGCAATTTGATGGTCCCGCGATGATTCACCTCACTGTATTAGGAAATAGGCTTCCATGTCGCGATTCGTGGAAGATAGCTTCATCTTCAGTATGAATGCATATGGGTAGAGTAACATTGGGCTTTAAGATCTGTAAACAATTTTCTTCTGCTTGGTTTATATCATACATTGTACAATGATGAGGAGGAGGTTGAGGTAGCATAAACAATCCTCTTGATGCCAGTAAGNTTGGTTTATATCATACATTGTACAATGATGAGGAGGAGGTTGAGGTAGCATAAACAATCCTCTTGATGCCAGTAAGTAAGTTTTCTTGGTAATATAATGCCTCTTAAAATTATTCGAATTTATTACAAATTTAAATATTCCTGCCAACATGTNTAAGTTTTCTTGGTAATATAATGCCTCTTAAAATTATTCGAATTTATTACAAATTTAAATATTCCTGCCAACATGTATGCTTTCTGCCTGATACTCCACGATCAACTCGCATCGTACAATTGTCGATATAAAGTCGTCAAGATACTTTCGTGAATGCCTCCGAGGGTATAAATAATATAAGCCATAAGCGATATATAGTATGAAGACTTCGAGCATAGACAGCAGCATAATGTACTGTAATCTGCAAGGCTTCCAGAGCCAGAGTGGATACATGCTCAAAGTGATTGCAGTTTCATACGACAACGATGGTCAAATGTGCACGCACACCTTCCGACCCCCTTATTCGCGGCAACTATTGGGCGAGAAAAGCAAGAAGACTAACGAGTGGTTGATCAAGTACTGCCACAGACTGAAGTGGGACGAAGGCGAAATTCCGTACCACCAAGTGGGAAATGTGCTGCGTGACTTGCTGATGCAGTATCCACAAGGACCAGTTTATGTGGCGTGGCCCGAGCGGAAAAAATGGTTGAGCGACTTGTGCATAAGAGAAATTGAAATCATCGATGTGCAGTTCGAGTACGACTATCCTTCATTTCGGAATCTGACGAAACTATATGGTGATGTTCATCGTCATGTCTGCGACAGGTCAGAACCTGACTGGACATTCATGTGGAGGAATGCACACCTTCTTTGCAAATTGTGTGCCTTGTCCTTGGGCAGTGAATATTCTGCATACCACTAGACAATAAGTCACCCCGATATCGGTTCCGAAGAACAGTTAAAAAAAGTGAACAGAGACTGAATTGTTTTTGTGTTATGGTGTTTATGTATTTATCTGTATAGTAAATTGTGTGTGTAAAACCATTTAAATGTGTTTTTTTATCCTTACTGGTTAGACTAAGAGTTTTTTCCTTAAAAAAACTTTTAAAAAATCCAAATACTTCTTATGCCACATAACCTTTTTATGTATTGGTGTAAAGTTGATGAAGGTTTATTTCGCACAGATGGACCTGGGAATGTACATATGCCCTCAGGTTGAAACAGGCAGTGTGTTGGATGGAATGGAAAGGGGTGGCGAGACACGATGATAAAAAAGGGGAAGGGGTTCTATCGGTATAAATAATGCCGCCTTGTAGAGTATCAGCAGTTCTTCGACAAAAGTGTGGGGGTATGGATCGTCTCATTTAACTTTTATATTCGACATCATATTCAGTATCTGTGATGTCTTCGGACATTTCAGAGCTAATGGGATCTACTTCCCTGCCATGGACTTCTTCGTGTGTGGTGTACCAGCTGTGCCATCGACTTCTTCGAGTGGGCTGCCTACAATAGCACCATTGCCGACTGCCATAGGAATGGGACCAGCAGTGCCATTAACTTCTTCGGATGGGTCACCTCCGCCAGAAAAATCTCATCCCTGCAGCTACTGTGACAAGGTATTTTAGCACAAAAAAAATCGCACGACAGCATGAAACTTATTGCTGTATGATCAATCCCAACCGCATTAAATATCTATGCTTATGGAGGGGGTCATTGTTTTATCGCAGCGATACTTACAGCAAACATGTTATTTCATGCAAAGTTAAACTACATGCTTCATCGAAGACATGGGGTTGGTTCTGCAACACAAATTTTTTGCGGCTGCCGTTGGAGGTGTGATGGATGGTAATTTCGATCCAAGGTCTCCTCCACCAAAATCGACTGCGAACAGAACGATGAACCTGTGAACTCATCACTAGGAGCCACATCTATTTCCACGTAGACATCTTCATTCCTGGTTCCTGCTCCTTCTGTCATGACGACAGCTGAACCATATGGGTCCAATAGTGTGTCATTTACATAACTTTCAGTGGCATATCAGTGTTGCTTTTGCTGCAAGGACTTTGCCTTCAAGCTTGCTGCTCAACGACACGGAGCTTATAAGTGCCAGAATAGTTGATTTCATGTTTAACGAAGGACTGCGATTTGTGTAAGGATGCACACTTTACATTGACTATCATAAATATTTTTGTGTGTTTTAGTAGTAATATATTTTAATAAATTTTAAACACAAAAATTTAACGTTTTTTTATTATTAACCCTACATCGTAACCAGTCTGTTATAAACTGTTATAAACCAAATATAAAGGCTAATCACTATGCTTATAAAGGGTTTAAACTTACATTCCTGGAGCTAGAAATGATACTTGCAAACTGAATTTCACGAGCCTGCCTCCTAAGCGTTCGCAAATTACATTCGCCTTACTAAATGCATGTAAATATTCGCTTGCTTATCAGCCAACTTGCGAAAAAAATGTGGCCTGCTACATAATTATTTAAAAAGAATATTAAAAAATATTTAATGTGAACATAGGCGCATATGAAAATAACAAAATTTTTTTAATACAACATTTGCCTAAAAAAGTCTTGAAATTGTAAATACGATGAAATTAAACTGAAAAAGCTCTCCAATAAATGTAACCATAAGCTATATATGAATTGATTAAAACATAATAACATAATGTTTAAGACATTACAAATTTTGCAATTGTACGAGGGAATTGCAGAGCCTCTTTGTTTGGTGGCTATATTAGTAGATTTTACGAAATTGTTCTTATCTTTGCTAAAGTAGCTGAGTGATTAGAGCACCTGTTTCCTGTTCGAGAGGTTGTGGGTTTAAATCCCCATCCCTCCATGAGAATTTTATCTTTTTTTTTTAATGTTACCAATTGTCACGGGAAAGTGTAACTTAAATTATTTGACTTTTTTAAATCGATTTAGCATTAAAAATACATTTTCGATATATTTTACTTTATTTTTTAAAGATTAAAGCATTTTTCAAATGATAAATAAAATAAATTTAAACAGAATAAATTTAATAATTTACAAATTAATTGATTCATAAATGCCTGATCGTTTCAAAATAGTTTTGACAAGGTCAGCTGCCCTGCATATCCATGCATGCTCGAAAACTCATCTCCATTAACCTAAATGAAATAATAAAAATATTTCATTTTGAAAGTACATCATATTGCAAATTTATAAGAAAAGTGACTAAAAAAGATTATTATTCTGGAATAATAATGACAGCAAAAACCTACATTTTTTAAAACATTATTTTTCCCCCCATATACTTGATATTACATTCACTTCTCTTAAACTCTTTTACCAGCACATGTCCCGATAGCATAGTGGTCTAAGGCGTCTGCATACTGATTCAAGGTATGGCAGTTTGATCCCAACCTCCTCCGGAGCTCTGAGAAAATTAAATAAATAGCAGCGCCCCTAGTGGCCAACTCTAGAACCAACATGACGGCCGAGCGAGAGCGACACCAGCAACGTTCTAGCTGCTATCTCCATAAACAAATATGATGTTCAAACGACTAGCGCACCTCCTAGTTTGGTTGGGCTAAATAGCAGAAAATTTTTCAGCTACAGTTTCATTCTATTAGGGTTATAGTTACCATTATTAACGAGAAAAAACGTAAGTTCGCCAAAAAACTTTAGTTATCTCAAAAAAATTGTTTACACAAACGATAATACGGAATATCAAAATATGAGTACCAGAAAGTACAGAACTTAAGTTAAATATTTTTTATGAGAAACTTTTCATTTCCTTACAATATGTCAATTTCCCAGTGGTTAACAGATTTATTATTTATACATATATGCTTATAGAAATTTAAAATGAATTCTTTTTATATTTATAACTAACGACAAATAATGTTACGTATATAAAAGAAGTCAATTTACATAAATAAAAATTGCTTGTTGTGACTGGTGGGGCATTTAATTCCAACCCTGCTCAAATTTTCCTTCTCAGAGTAAGCACAAGGATAAACATTTAGTGTTTAACCTAAAATCATTTTCATTTCAAAATCTTACAACCTGCTCTAATTTAAGTACTTTATGGTGATTTACATAAAATGACTGTGCACGACACAAGGTTCACATTACGGTCATTAAGCGTTTTCCTCCAATTCATAATTGAGACATTTGTAAAGTTTGTTACTGTTTGCATTTCAGTCGATATGTAATATATAAAGATTTTCAGTGATATTTTCTAATGTTTTTCATGTTTAACCGCAGGTGGTAGAAAACTGAGAAAATAAGAGAACTGGAAATTGTCTTTGCCATCAGAAACGCTGTGGGCATGTGTGACGATCATTGCAAGTTTGGCAGATATATTTTACAGGTCGTTGACTTAGTAGCCTTCTGGGCACGAGTCGGGAAAGCTACTGGATTTTAAAAAAAGTACGCTTATATCTGTTTATTTAATTAACGTTTGCGTCACTATTGACGTTTATTTCCTGTAACATGTCCAGCGATCCCGATGGAAGGTTACATGTTAATTAAATTAGCCCTACGAATAATTTAGACTGTTTCAATGGTCGTTGTTCTGCTGGAATGCACACGACAGCAGTGACGTATTAAATTTGTGATTCAGCAATTAAACATAACTAAAAAACTCGTAAAATACCTTCAAATTACAATATACAAATTGTTTCAGAAAAGCAATGTTCTATATTTCAGCCGTGCTAAAGTGGGATGAAATAATTTGGCTTTGCGCCCTCTCAGGGCATGAATCTGCCGCAATTTAAATTCTATAGGTGAAAACTAGATACATTTGCTAAGTCTAAGCCTATGGGATATGGTAAAGAGGGTTTTATATAATGTAGGAAGACTGAGAATGTTCACATCAAAAAACCATTTCGGAAAAAATTTCCAGTGTAACCCGCCAGGCCTGAACACACTAGCTTCCGAGCGGTGTTCAAACACGCTATCTCACGACTAATACTTGATAGTGAACACCAGAGAATTACTTTAGTGGTCCAGTTCAACAGATGTAACAGTGACCGCAAATTGTTTACAGTGAATTTAAATAATACTGTTAGCGCGTTTCTTAGAGGAAACGTGGGTTAGAATGTGCAAGTCATTTGCGTACAAACACTCTCCTTGTTCGAAATTCAAGTTTTTTCCCCCAATAACATCAAAGCATACTTTGACAAGACTTGTAAATAAGTGCATTGTAACGTTATTAAATTTCATCTCGCCTNGCGCGTTTCTTAGAGGAAACGTGGGTTAGAATGTGCAAGTCATTTGCGTACAAACACTCTACTTGTTCGAAAACCAAGTTTTTTTTCCCAATAACATCAAAGCATACTTTGACAAGACTTGTAAATAAGTGCATTGTAACGTTATTAAATTTCATCTCGCCTAGTTTTAATGCAAGTATAATAATTTGAAGCCAGTCAAAATATTTTATTTTTGTATAGGCTTGGTCTGTAAAAAAATGAATGAAAAACAAATGTAAACAAACACGTTCATCACTGCTGACTATGGAATTTTGACAGATCTTTTATCGTTGCGGAAATTAATTTTGAAGACACGAGCTGAAGACGAAAATTGGTCTACCTTTTCCTTAGACTAGACTTCTGTCAAATACGATATTCAGATATTTCTATGAGAGTATTCCTACAAAATTTTACTACTTACAGTGTAAGTTTATTTTACCTGCGCGGTTTGTGAAGCTTAAAACATAAAGTCACTTGTAGCCGAGGTCTTACTCCCAATTAGGCTACTGTCACAGCAGATTTTGAAAATACTTGCATTTTTCAATGCCTTGAGAAAGGACGCAGTCTGAAAATGGCGGAGATAATGGGTATGGAAAAAAATTTGATTCCCGCCAATTATCTGAAAGGTTTTTACGGAGCTGAAGGTTCATCGACAAGTGAAAGTTTGGTAAGATTCGGGTAAGAAACGGGTATAAGGTGCAATATTTTAATATGCAGTTTTTGCGATTTAGTGACGCAAGTGACGTTTAAAAAAATTATTAAAAAAACTATCGCTGCTGTACTAAACAGTAGGCTGGTACTGCGGCCAACATTAAAAAATTTGTTCTACTCGAAATCTCAAAAAATGAATTCGATAAGTGAGAGGTCGTACATTGGAAATTCCGTTAATGTGCGGTAACACATAGGTAAACTCAAGGAATGGTCTTTAAAATAGTGCGTCAAACAGTATAATAACTTTGTTTAAAAAATTACGATCTAGTCAGAGTACTTAAGTCATTGCAATAATCAGGACTCCAGTGATTACAGTGAACAGTTATCACGGGCTCGCAGCCACGTTTAACCACCTTGAAACGACATTTGCCATTCAATTTAAGGATGTAGACTACTCAGAAAAATGTAAATTGAGCTGAAATTGTTATAATAATTGAAAAATTTGCAAAATAAAAAAAAATTCTAAAGAGTAATCACGAGTAGATTCACAAAATTATCAGTNAATTCTAAAGAGTAATCACGAGTAGATTCACAAAATTATCAGTTGTGTCACTACAGAAAAAAAGAATCGACATACTAAATGTACTGAATTTCAGTAAAATGCGGAAAGCCTTTAAGAAATACACGAAAAATAACGTTGAAGTAGGTTTATCTCGAAACCGAAAATTTCACTNGATGTAGACTACTCAGAAAAATGTAAATTGAGCTGAAATTGTTATAATAATTGAAAAATTTGCAAAATAAAAAAAATTCTAAAGAGTAATCACGAGTAGATTCACAAAATTATCAGTTGTGTCACTACAGAAAAAAAGAATCGACATACTAAATGTACTGAATTTCAGTGNAATCGACATACTAAATGTACTGAATTTCAGTGAAATGCGGAAAGCCTTTAAGAAATACACGAAAAATAACGTTGAAGTAGGTTTATCTCGAAACCGAAAATTTCACTTATCTGGGGAGTTCTTTGATGTGCTACAACAGAACTAAGTCTATTTTGACGCAGTTTTAAAATACATGTTCACTGATTTATTTTTATTTATGTTTTCGTGAGTGCGCAGGTCATGCTGGGCTAATTAAATTTATTAATCCTTCTAAAAATTAAAAAAAAAACATCAATTTATAAACCATTATGCACGTACGAATATTTTTTGTACATAACGAATTTTTGCTTGTTTCGTAAATGTAATTTGTGCAATTGTTTTACAAAATTTTTGCAGGGTTGCATAAAAAGCATTTACTTCGTATAGGATAACGTATAAGTTCTTACTGCGTGAAAAATATTCACATTAAATGTAATCACCGCCATAGGATATGACGTGGGAACAAAATTGAACCCCAAGTTTCTTATCATATTGTTCCAGAAGACAGAAATTTCGGACATTATGCAAGTACAGGTACCAAAAATCCACAGATGAAAGCACACATTTTGTAAACCGCAGTTTCTCGTTATTTAAAGAGATAAATTTTCTCCCGTCAATAAGCGACAGGGTTCTTGATAGCCATAATTATAAAGACGGTACATTGATGTGCCGAGGTGGACACATAGGTTGCTGATNAGCGACAGGGTTCTTGATAGCCATAATTATAAAGACGGTACATTGATGTGCCGAGGTGGACACATAGGTTGCTGATTTATATTTGACTACGGACTAGGTATTCAAAAGACTGGAACTCCCATCACGTTAAGACGTACAAGTAATGTCATTCAGTGTAGTTTATTTTAACTATTATCTGGATTGAATTAAGTATTAAATACATATATGAATGAATGAATATTTTTAATAATTAAAATATTGTTATTCTTTGATTACAAATTCTTTCAGAGTAATTCCCAGGACTTGCATACCGCTACTGAAACTAGTTACGTATTAAAGTACGTAGAATTTTATATATACACTCAACTGCAGAAAACATTAACCCCATGAATGAATAGCGGGAATACAACGAAGGTTGCCACACAGTATCGTCATAGCCCGACACGTGTCCCATTTGCATTTAATTCCATTGGCTTGTGCGGATTTGCCATTAGGGTGCATACATGTCCCTCCATCATTCATAGCTTTAGTAGCAGTGTGAACCACAGAAGCATGTTCAGTGAACATGCAGAATGCCTTAACGGCGTATCCGACGAACTTTTGCCCAGCTAGATGAGTTTGAGAGACGCCGTATCGTCAGCCTCCGAGAGGAAGGTTGGACGTTTCGGTGCATTGCTCGCCTCTGGAACGGTTCTGAATACACTGCGAGCCTGTGTTGGACGCAGTGGGAACAGGAGAATATGCATTCCCGTTGAGAAGGCTCGGGTAGAACCCAACAGCCTACCAGCACGGATGATCGTTTTATCGCACGACACGCGACGTGCGATACGCGACACACGACACGCGACACTCTACGTGCGTCACTGCGCACCATCCATATACAGGCGACTAGCGGTGAGGGATATTTTGTCGCGGCGTCCCATACGACGTTTACCCTTATGACCTAAGCATCACCGAGCACTTGTGACCTTCTGGGAACAGCAGCAAAACAGCTTGCGGATTGGTGACGAGTGGTGTTCAGCGACGAATTACGTTCTGTCTGGATAGAGACGACAGCCGAATTCGAGTCTGGAGACGTCCTGGCCATCGCCGTGATCCACACTTCATTGTAGAGTGGCACAGCACCCCAACGATAGCTATTATTATGTAGGGTTTGCTTGAATCATTCCCGCACCCTACTGGTGGTGATGTTGGGACCCTGACTGCGTGGCGGCACATCCAGGAAATTCTGCGAGCCATGTGCGCTCCCCTTCGTGGTACTACTTGACAACACCACTTTACAGCAGGATACACAGCACGGATATCACTGGCCTGCCTTCGTGATGTCAACATGCTTCNACATCCAGTAAATTCTGCGAGCCATGTGCGCTCCCCTTCGTGGTACTACTTGACAACACCACTTTACAGCAGGATACACAGCACGGATATCACTGGCCTGCCTTCGTGATGTCAACATGCTTCCTTGGCCAGCAAGGTCTCTAGACTTCTCGCCAATCGAGAACGTTTAGGGCCAGATTAGACGACAATCTAGGCCAGCGGCAAGACAACTATGGCCGATTTTAAGCATAAGTTGCGCCAGCTGTGGCAGAATCTTCCTCAGGAGAACCTCCGACTTTTGTATGCCTCCATGTCCGACTGTATCACCACATGTCTCCGTGATATAGGTGGTTCAACACCATACTAAGTGCATACTACAAGCGTCGGTTCCCTGTAAAACATGCATTGTGGTACAATATATTGACGTTTTCTCTATACATACTACCATGTCCCGTGCCTGTACCCACATGTGTGACCCTGCGATGGCATCTTTAGAGCGATCAAGTTTTTTTCCACATAAGTATACACACTGTATACATTGTATACACAATTCTGTCTCTGGCGAATCTAGATTAGTCGGCCTATAACACGGTGAACAGAAATGACAGACGACCAATAGACTTGTTCTGAAATTAAGTACAAATTTGACCCTTTGAAGAAAATCATCTTTCTTTNGAAATGACAGACGACCAATAGACTTGTTCTGAAATTAAGTACAAATTTGACCCTTTGAAGAAAATCATCTTTCTTTTGTTCATATAATTGTTGAAGACGAAACGGATAAAGCAGTTGCGGTTACGAAATTCTCGAAACTATTGTGTATCTAACGTTCTCTATTATTGCTATTGTTAGGGTCATATTCCTAGCATTATCTTCAAAATACTGCAAAATCCGCTCTTAGAGATTAATATTTCGAATACAAACGGGTCTGCCACCATCCACACACGTATTTTAAATGAGATTGTCTCTAGTAGGCGTCCATGTAATCGCTGAATATTTTCTTGTATGGAAGTGTGGCGGATTTCTGTCAGGGAGACTATCCGCATACAGACGTCTTGCTTCTGCTGCATTACATTCCATAAATACATATATGAAATGCGTGTCTGCCATTTCCAGTTTTAATAATTCACTATCACACCCAACTCGGTGAGAACTCTGGTGGAAGCTGTGTACGAGTGAAGAAAATACACCTGAGCCTTTTGAGACGCATCGTTATGTACCGAAATATACTTTATTATACCTACAAATGTTNGTGAAGAAAATACACCTGAGCCTTTTGAGACGCATCGTTATGTACCGAAATATACTTTATTATACCTACAAATGTTATGAGGTGTTCCCCAACATACAACCAGCAAAAAATTGTAATATTAANCAACCAGCAAAAAATTTTCATATTATATACGGCCTGATTAGAATGCCACAGGAGTTACGTTCCATTAAAAAATAATCCGAATTATATGTTTTTTTTTTTACAAATTATTAGACNAAATACGGCCTGATTAGAATGCCACAGGAGTTACGTTCCATTAAAAAATAATCAGAATTATATGTTTTTTTTTTTACAAATTATTAGAAAATATTAGGGAAGGGTCTTCATTTCTTTGCATTTTGTGTTAATAAATAAACACGTGGAAGTACTAGAGAACTGTTACTGACGCCAGCAGCCATCCTTCTCTCCGAATACTTAATCATTAAACCTCATGTGCTGCCACCCAGTGTGGCCAAGGTCACATATATAAAATTTTATGTATTGCCTTCAGCACGTCTATCAAACTTTAATGTGAGTTTCAGCGCTATTACTTAATATACACTGAAGAGCCAAAAATACTGGTACACTTGCCTGATATCGCGTAGGACCCCCGCGAGCACGCAGAAGTACCGCAAGACGACGTGGCATGGACTCGACTAATATCTGAAGATATGCAGGAGGCAATTCACACCATTATCCTGCAGGGCAGTTCAGAAATCCATAGGAGTGCGAGGTGGCAGAGATCTCTTCTGAACAGCACGTTGCAAGGCATCCCAAATATGCTCAATAATGTTCATGTCTTGTCATTTAGGTAGCTAATAGGAGTGTCTAAAAACAGAAGAGTGTTCCTGGAGCCACTCGGTAGCAACTCTCGACGTGTGGGGTGTCGCATTGTCCTGCCTTGAATTGTCCACGTCCGTCGGAATGCACAATGGACATGAATGGGTGCAGGTGATTGGACAGGATGCTTACGTATCTGTCACCTGTCAGAGTCGTATCTAGACGTATCAGGGGTCCCATTTCACTGCAACTACACACGCCCCATACCATGACAGAGCCTCCACAAGATTGAACAGTCCCATGTTGCTTTGTAGGGTTCATGGATTCATGAGGATGTCTCCATACCCGTACACGTCCATCCNGCACAATGGACATGAATGGGTGCAGGTGATCGGACAGGATGCTTACGTATCTGTCACCTGTCAGAGTCGTATCTAGACGTATCAGGGGTCCCATTTCACTGCAACTAATCACGCCCCATACCATTACAGAGCCTCCACAAGATTGAACAGTCCCATGTTGCTTTGTAGGGTCCATGGATTCATGAGGATGTCTCCATACCCGTACACGTCTATCCGCCCGATACAATTGGAAACGAGACTCGTCAGACCAGGCAACGTGTTTCCAGTCATCAACAGTCAAATGGCGGTGTTGGCGGGCTCAGGCGAGGCTTTGTGTCGTGCAGTAAACAACGTTACACGAGTGGGCCTTCGGCTCCGAAAGCCCATATCAATGATGGTCCGTTGAATAGTTCACACGCTGGCACTTGTTGATGCCCCAGCATTGAAATCTGCGTCAATTTGAGATAGGGTTGCACGTCTGTCACGTTTAATGATTCTCGTCAGTCGTCGTTTGTCCCGTTCGTTCACAATATTTTTCCGGCCACAGCGATGTCGAAGATTTGATGTTTTACGCATTCCCGATATTCACTGTACACTCGCGAAATGGTCGTACGCGAAAATCCAAAATGTATCGCTACCTCGGAGATTCTATGTCCCATCTCTCGTGCGCCGACTATAACACCACGTTCAAACTCACTTAAATCTTGATAACCTGTCATTGTAGCAGCAGTAACAGATCTAGAAACTTTGACAGACGCTTGTTGTCTTATATAGGCGCTGCCGACCGCTCTCGGTTTACTCTGATTGGTTCCATACCTCTGTTATTTGCATACACACGCCAATACCAGTTTTTTTGGCTCTCCGGTGTATTACCTACATTCAAGGCGTGAATACGCGCCCCTTTCAAGGAGGTGTCAGTCACTTGGGATATATATCTGGCCATATGTCACATTTTTTTTAATGTGAATAACCAACTCACCAACTTTATCGATTCTGCTGTGTGTCAACTAGTATGGCGTTATAAACGTCTTTAAAAATCAACGTTAATAAGTTTTGTAATGTAAAATAATAATAAATATTCACATTTTAGTTGATATTACATGAAACACAATAAACGTGTTATGTAAAGACATATTCAAAAACTTTAGAGGGCGTGTATTATTAAGACGTGTTTTTTAATTTCAATGCATTTTGTCTGATGAATCCTGAACGCAAGCGCGGTATTTTCAGGATACGCAAACTATAATATAGATAAAATATATAGTCTATTCGAAAACTAAATCTAAATAGACGTCCAAACATTTCTATAATCACATATTTTTTTTATTTATTTGATGGCATTTTATAACTGGACGCGCACAGTAGACGAAAACCAGCCTATCTTACATAAAGTAGTTGATAGCTTCATGCCATAGAATATGTATTGGGATATTTCATCGGAGATGAAACACGAGGTATACGCATGCCCTAAGCAAATGGGGGTTTGTAATGAAGCGGGACTTGCCAACTATGGATTCTCATTAAGCGTGAACCGCTGTATCGCTTACGGCATATATTTCACCGCAGACGGCCTGGCGCACAGCGCTTTGATGCTAGTCACCTCCCCTGCAGTCACGAAATGCATGATGTCAGGCGCATTACGACTGCACAGAACGCTTTGCGGAGTCCCCTTTTCACGAAACATGCTGTTGTGACGCTGCCTCAATTATTCATACTCTACCATTCATCGCCTCCGTTAGCTAAATGGCCGTTTCACACACGACAGTTTTTCTTTGGTACCTCAGTATTTAAATTTTCCGAGAACAAATGCCTGAACTCTGATATTATAGCATGCTGTGTAGGTCACCCTACTATGAACAAAAATCTTATTGTTGAGCGCAATTACAGTAAATCAAATTTATCAGAATATTTATTTCAGTCATGCAATATTAATTTGGCGTATCGCAGTTGGTTAGTTACAACACAATATAATTTCGTTCTTGGAATCAGTCAACACCGACACACATGTTTTCGCATACACAATCATACGCTTATGCACACGCAAACCTGCACACAATAACCATGGGCACAAGAAACTTAACTGCATACACTCATTAAAACAAAATATAAAAACATAAGTTTAAAAACGGATCACTCAAATTTCTCTAAGGGAAACAGTTTTGAAAGAAAACAGAATTTTCATGAAAAACACAACTCNTAAAAACGGATCACTCAAATTTCTCTAAGGGAAACAGTTTTGAAAGAAAACAGAATTTTCATGAAAAACACAACTCAGCGATTCACCAACTGCAGACGTGAAGTACGGGTTATGATAATTTTAATTCCTTTTTCACTTCAGCAGTTATTATACGCGTATATACAATGTGCAAAAAAAAGAGGATTGTAACCCCGGGGTTGCGAAGATAATTTAAAACTGCGAAGAAAATATGCGGTTGGTTTTGTATTATGGCCAACAGTTTTAGGTACCAGCGACTCCACTAATCAACAAGGATGCACCAAATGACATTTCAGAATTGGTGGCAAAACTTCACGCCGCAATTGCTACAGTTGATGAGGAGATGAGAAATAATGTGCGCGGTGAGATTGCATGGTGTGCGGCTGCAAACTGCTAATGGTCGCTGGTCACTTCGTACATCTGATATAAATCCCGATCTAAATGTTGTGGGCCCCTATCGTGAAACACTAGTCTGACCCTTAAGCTTTTACTGTAACGTGGTATGTATTAATGTTTACTTTCATTACATGACTATCATATATGGACTTTACACAACATAAATTACTGCCTTAATCACAGCACTACTGTGTAGCTGGTCCGGTGTTCCATATGCTCTCATATGCTAGATTCAGAGGGTTGCTGAGACAAAACAGTTGATCGCAATACAAAATCATATGTACATTTTTCTCTCCGTTTTCACTTATCAAACAATCTTGCTGTTAAAACCTGCTATATTTTTCACCATGTATAGGTTTGCCACGTTATGAACCTAAAAAAAATTTAATTTTGTTTATAATTTACTTTGTAACTATACTTTTTAAACTAACCTATAATAACCTTGGATATGAATCAATATGTATACTCTTGAAGCATGAAATATTTTAAGTAATAGTGTTTTGGCAGTTCAAAGTATCTCAAGATGGCCTGATATTGTAAGTGAAAAGGTGTTTATGTTTTATACCAACGTTAATATACTTAAAACCCTGTTGCTCCACAATTATATGCGTAGTGGCCATGGGCATGTCCGCCTAAAGCGTTTCGTCAAATTCCTGCACCACAAGGAATTGAGCTAAATTTCTGGCTTAAGCTCTGAGTGAACTTAGGACAAGATCAGTAATGAAACTTATTTTGGTGCTTTGTAAACCATCCCTCTTTTTCAAGGAACTGGAAATAGTACACACTATAAACCATAAACGCCGAATGTGTAATAATTAAAATACTTCAGCATTTCACGATGAAGAAAGGAACTTGCAAAAATCTGTTACACTACGATATTCACATTAAGGCTAAAGTCTCTGAGGTACGACATCTACTCATACTAATATCGGAAAAGCCTTAACTCACTAAACAGCTCTAATGAAGTAGCTAAAATTCCTACCATAATTATAATTCGAACCCATAATGACTTTCTACTCGTCTCGCGTCCGAAGAATAACTACAGAAATGTGAAAAAGCGTGAACAAACAGGATAAACACAGAGTAATTTTAGTAGCAGTAACGTGCAACAAGAGACATGCATGAAACAAGAGTCCATACAGTTACCATAAATAACATTACATTCCCAGTGAATAAACATAGCCATAAATTTTCCGAAATAATTTTTCACGCAGTAATTACAAAAAGCAAAACTTAAAGTTAATTTACGTTTATGGACCGCCATTCTTCTTTCACTGCTGCAACACTGTCAAGTTGTAACGTTGACGTATAAAATACAGGCGCTAATTTATTTGTGGGTACTCTGCCCTTAAGTACAGAGATCGCAGAAGCAAATTTACATAATAGATGTTATAAGATCTATTTTATCGATTGCCCAGACTCACGCAAACACGTTAGTTCTAGGCGTTAAGAGTCATCTTTACCTTGTTGACTAGCGTGTTTATAAATCAGTGACTAGTTAAGAAGACAGACTCCCTTATGCTGTTATAGCACTAAGTGCGTTTGGTCTCGGGGCCAAGNTAAAAATGGATCACTCAAATTTCTCTAAGGGAAACAGTTTTGAAAGAAAACAGAATTTTCATGAAAAACACAACTCGGCGATTCACCAACTGCAGACGTGAAGTACGGGTTATGATAATTTTAATTCCTTTTTCACTTCAGCAGTTATTATACGCGTATATACAATGTGCAAAAAAAGAGGATTGTAACCCCGGGGTTGCGAAGATAATTTAAAACTGCGAAGAAAATATGCGGTTGGTTTTGTATTATGGCCAACAGTTTTAGGTACCAGCGACTCCACTAATCAACAAGGATGCACCAAATGACATTTCAGAATTGGTGGCAAAACTTCACGCCGCAATTGCTACAGTTGATGAGGAGATGATAAATAATGTGCAAGGTGAGATTGCATGGTGTGCGGCTGCAAACTGCTAATGGTCGCTGGTCACTTCGTACATCTGATATAAATCCCGATCTAAATGTTGTGGGCCCCTATCGTGAAACACTAGTCTGACCCTTAAGCTTTTACTGTAACGTGGTATGTATTAATGTTTACTTTCATTACATGACTATCATATATGGACTTTACACAACATAAATTACTGCCTTAATCACAGCACTACTGTGTAGCTGGTCCGGTGTTCCATATGCTCTCATATGCTAGATTCAGAGGGTTGCTGAGACAAAACAGTTGATCGCAATACAAAATCATATGTACATTTTTCTCTCCGTTTTCACTTATCAAACAATCTTGCTGTTAAAACCTGCTATATTTTTCACCATGTATAGGTTTGCCACGTTATGAACCTAAAAAAAATTTANACAATCTTGCTGTTAAAACCTGCTATATTTTTCACCATGTATAGGTTTGCCACGTTATGAACCTAAAAAAAATTTAATTTTGTTTATAATTTAATTTGTAACTATACTTTTTAAACTAACCTATAATAACCTTGGATATGAATCAATGTGTATACTCTTGAAGCATGAACTATTTTAAGTAATAGTGTTTTGGCAGTTCAAAGTATCTCAAGATGGCCTGATATTGTAAGTGAAAAGGTGTTTATGTTTTATACCAACGTTAATATACTTGAAACCCTGTTGCTCCACAATGATATGCGTAGTGGCCATGGGCATGTCCGCCTAAAGCGTTTCGTCAAATTCCTGCACCACAAGGAATTGAGCTAAATNATATGCGTAGTGGCCATGGGCATGTCCGCCTAAAGCGTTTCGTCAAATTCCTGCACCACAAGGAATTGAGCTAAATTTCTGGCTTAAGCTCTGAGTGAACTTAGGACAAGATCAGTAATGAAACTTATTTTGGTGCTTTGTAAACCATCCCTCTTTTTCAAGGAACTGGAAATAGTACACACTATAAACCATAAACGCCGAATGTGTAATAATTAAAATACTTCAGCATTTCACGATGAAGAAAGGAACTTGCAAAAATCTGTTACACTACGATATTCACATTAAGGCTAAAGTCTCTGAGGTACGACATCTACTCATACTAATATCGGAAAAGCCTTAACTCACTAANATATTCACATTAAGGCTAAAGTCTCTGAGGTACGACATCTACTCATACTAATATCGGAAAAGCCTTAACTCACTAAGCAGCTCTAATGAAGTAGCTAAAATTCCTACCATAATTATAATTCGAACCCATAATGACTTTCTACTCGTCTCGCGTCCGAA
Source organism: Clitarchus hookeri (assembly GCA_002778355.1). Taxonomy (NCBI): domain Eukaryota; kingdom Metazoa; phylum Arthropoda; class Insecta; order Phasmatodea; family Phasmatidae; genus Clitarchus; species Clitarchus hookeri. Next base: position 71,888 of record NQII01003434.1, on the reverse strand, counting down.
GAATAACTTCAGAAATGTGAAAAAGCGTGAACAAACAGGATAAACACAGAGTAATTTTAGTAGCAGTAACGTGCAACAAGAGACATGCATGAAACAAGAGTCCATACAGTTACCATAAATAACATTACATTCCCAGTGAATAAACATAGCCATAAATTTTCCGAAATAATTTTTCACGCAGTAATTACAAAAAGCAAAACTTAAAGTTAATTTACGTTTATGGACCGCCATTCTTCTTTCACTGCTGCAACACTGTCAAGTTGTAACGTTGACGTATAAAATACAGGCGCTAATTTCTTTGTGGGTACTCTGCCCTTGAGTACAGAGATCGCAGAAGCAAATTTACATAATAGATGCTATAAGATCAATTTTATCGATTGCCCAGACTCACGCAAACACGTTAGTTCTAGGCGTTAAGCATTTATTGAAAAATATTTATTTTGTGTGTGACTTGCTATTTGACGTGAGTTCTCACGAAGTTTACAGGGATTTTATATAACGTAGCTAGAAATTTACCATTACACTGTGACACAGTAAATTATAAAATTATTCGCTTTTTAGTGATCAGTTATGAAACTAATAAGAATATTTTGAAAATGTTATCAGAATAATTATACTATTCGGCAGACATGTTAACAGAATTAACCATAGTGACTTTTGATATAACAATTAAAACCATTATCAGTGTATTCGTATGCCAATACAGGGTGGAGCTGAATTCGATCAACACACTTCGTGAGGTGATTCTTTATGCAAAATCAAGTGGCAAATATATAGGAGACTTTGTACATAAACTAAATATCAAGGGCAAAATACGTACCCAAAATGGACATTTTGGAATGTATTTTTGCGAAATATCGGAAACCAGGTAAGATTAAAGTACAATTCGGGGCACATTATTTTATGTTATCAGCATATTTAAGCTAAGAGCAAATACACATTGATAACACACCCCGTTATGATAATAACCCTACTATTGCCGGCAACTTTGTTACCGTAGGTAATTATGAAAAGTTTGATGCTTGATTATTGAACAGTATAACCTACGAAACAAAAATGGTCCCCTTGTTGCAAGTGCCTAGGACTCACCTTTATCNGTCCCCTTGTTGCAAGTGCCTAGGACTCACCTTTATCGTTTGAAACACATACAAATATTCCACTAGATTGTGCTGCAGCGATGCATCGCCTAGTATGCAGGCAATACTACCTACATGTGTGTATGGCCACTGCACAGCCGATGGTGGCGGACAATGTTAACGCCCACTTTAAACAACGCGTACCATGCATTAATAAGCATACACCACTTTTCGTTTGCGGTGACAGTCGGCNGTTAACGCCCACTTTAAACAACGCGTACCATGCATTAATAAGCATACACCACTTTTCGTTTGCGGTGACAGTCGGCGTGTGATTGCATGCAGGGCGTAAATATATTGGTATTGCCTACGCATCTGGAACTGTATCTCTGCTGCTTTGTACTGTGCGGGCATTTGAACGTTAAAACATGTGGTGCAGCAGTGCAGAACAATGGCGTTACAACGCATCGCATTTAAGTGGTATAAGGTATCACATTGCATTTGACAACAAAAGCAGTGGCATACCATAGGTTTTATTGTAAAAACATGTATCAGAAACCCGTTTATAGGAAATAATCGATGGCACGGTCCCCATGCTCGACGCACAGTTCACATCGCCACACCAACGATTGCCGGACACATTTGAAAATACCGCCATTATTCCGAATAATCCCGGCAGCTGCAACAATGCGGGCGCCGAGGTTCTCTTTGGATTCCACCGCAGTTTCTTTTACCAGGCTGCGCATGTAACCCCAGAAGAAATAGTCCAATGGATTAATATCAGGGGATCGTGGATGGCAGGAAACAGGACCCCCACGGCCAATCCATCTTTCAGGGAATGCAAAAGTTAGGTGATCGCGCGCACGTCGCGAACTGTGGGCTGGGGCGCCGTCGTGCTGGAACCCCATGGCCACTCGTGTTTGCAACGGGACCTTTTCGAATAATGTCGGCAGAGTTGCCCTCAGAAATGCAGCTTACACATTGCCGTGAGACGACGTGGTAACAAGTAGGAGTCAACCAGCATGTTATGACGTTGACACTGAATCGATGTTGATCCCCGAGGACGAATGGGTGTGGGGACTGATATCCGCTGACTTGTGGATATTTCGACGATTCTGTACACCATCACGTTGAAAGGAAGCCTCATCAGTGAAGAGAATGCATATGTCAAAGTCAGGGTGTGTTCTTCGTTGTTCCAGAAACCATGGTTCATAGTCCAAGCGTCGAGGATAGTCCGCAGGACCCGCGGCTAGCACACGTTGTATATGGAACGAATGCAGAAATTGCTCTTGAAGCACTCGACCAATGGTGCGGCGGCTTCTGTTGAGTACTCTTGCATTGGTACGCGTACTCACACGTGGGTTATTATCAACATAAGTTGCTTTAACACATCCTCTTCAAATCTGGCTGTCCTCGCTGTCCGTTTGCGTCCTGCGTTCGGTCGTGTCACCGCCAACGTTCCACTATTTCTCAAACATCGCTCTACAGACGCAAGAGTGGTGTGGCTGCTGTCTGTGCGGAAATCGATCCCTGTACATTCTTTGCGCTTTTCGTCCATTTATCTCTGCCGCACAATAGACGAGTAGCATATCTGTCAGTTCCGGTCACCTAAGTGTTCCATTTTGTAGACACAACATGCACCTTGACCAAAAGAAATTAAGTGATACACTACGGAGTGCTCAGATATATTATACAATTCGTCTCGGTGTTTAATGGGCCGCATTCGCTATAGCATATTTAGTGTCGTGATAACTGTCGTGCCAGGGGTGAATTTGGAAACGTCAAACCGCACAGAGCTGCCAACTGTGGTATTAGTGCCAGACATGTATACCACTCGCACAGCCTGTACACACATTTTTTGTCATACATGCTGTATTTTACACCTAGTTAGATGTTTGCTCGCAAACGAATGGCCTGNGCCTGTACACACATTTTTTGTCATACATGCTGTATTTTACACCTAGTTAGATGTTTGCTCGCAAACGAATGGCCTGACAATGTTGCACTAAGGGAACGTTACTTTGAACTGTCGACATGTCATTTGTCAAAAATTACACTCATTTGCGCGCTAATAATACCCTACGGCTACCTGTACGTTTTTAGTTTCTGTGTTTTTAATGCCTCGTCGAAAGCGAGTTCAGTAGACACAGGAACATACAACTCGGAACTTGAAAGGATCTGAGGAAGGATTACGTCTTGGCCTTTATTAAGAACCATCCCAGCGTTTGCCTGGAGTGATTTTTGGAAACCATGGTAAACCGAATTCTGGATGGCCTGACCAGGATTCGAACCCGCGTCCTCACTATTGCGACTCCAGCATGTCACGGTTGTCCCACTTTACTCCGTACCTGATTTGTTAATAACGGAACATGTTTATACGAAACGTCAGGACTCGTAAACTTTTGATGCTTATTTATTTAACAGTATGACCAAAGTANGACGGAACATGTTTATACGAAACGTCAGGACTCGTAAACTTTTGATGCTTATTTATTTAACAGTATGACCAAAGTAACACACAGAGCCTCTATTCGCAACTGCCTAGGACCACTGCTTTCTTACGAAAAGCACAAATATAAAGCTTCGGCTGCAGCGATACATGCCCAGGCGCAACAATAGTATTTACAGTACACATAGGCTATACCAATACTTCCTGTATGGAATCTCACACCCACTGTTGCCGGGAAAACATTGGCGGATGTTGAATCGTAATTGTTTAATGCATGGTAATTGTTGTTTATAGTGCGTAATAAATATCCCCCACCATTGTATGTGGAGTGGGAAGCGCCCCTTAACCATACAGGCATGTTGACGTATTGCCTACGTACGAGGCACTGTATCACTGCAGCGTAATCTAGAGGAATATTTGTGTGCGTTTTAAATGACAACGACGGTTCTTAGGTAGTTGCAACAGGGGACCTTTTTTGTTTCGTAGGACATACTGCTCAATAAACCAGGATCAAACGTTCATAGTTCCCGACGGTAACGATGTTGTCGGCAATAAGTGGGTTGCCAGCCCTGTTATTTTCATAACAGGGAGAGTTATTAATGTGAGTTTACTCTAAGGTTGAAGATCATGATAACATAGACAGTTTTCCACGAACTGTACTTTTATATCACCTGGTTTCCGGTATTTTGCAAACATACATTCCAAAATCTTAATTTTCAGGGCCGTATTTCGCCCTTAATATTTAGTTTAGGTACAAAGTCTCCAATATATTTGACACCTGATTTCGCATAAAGATTCACCTCCCGAAGTTTGTTTGTTGAATTCCGCCTCACCCAGTTTATTTATATACTCAGGTTCTAAGAAATTAGGGTTTCGTTCTTCACACGTAAATAATTAGCACGCAAAATTATAAAAGACAAAATAAGTGATTGTAAATGCTTGTTATTCAAGATGTCTTCAAATAAATAGTTTTTGTAAATTGCAGACCTAAATTAATATATATTTACCAAAAACAGTGAAATGTCGAAATTGATATTTTCGCAATAAAAAGATATTTGGTGGCAACCACAAAATATTTTGTTAGTATTTACCTTGTAGAACAAAATTTATGGTGGCCACTAAATTATTTACTCGTCACCACTGGACTTTTGTGGCCAGTACANTTTACCTTGTAGAACAAAATTTATGGTGGCCACTAAATTATTTACTCGTCACCACTGGACTTTTGTGGCCAGTACATAACTATTTTGTAGTACCTACAAAGTAATTGGCAAGGTGACCTCCGTACAAAATACTTTTCTCCGTGAATAAGTAAGAAAAAATGCCAGCAGTTTTATCGAAACCGTTTCCATGGATGATAACCGCGAGAACTACATAAACCCGGTGTTGTAGGAACACGAATGGAGACGCTTCAGCTCAATACATAGCTGCGTATTCCATGCGTGCTTTTCGAGTAGTTGCAAATGAGTCTTTACAGATCATGCCGTGTATGAAGCGTTTGGTTGTTTCCTGAATATATCACGCATCACAACTCTGTTATACTTACGTTAGCAAATATATACATTTTTCTCGTGTATAAACTAAATTTTTGCTTATATTTCACATAAAAATTAGAATATTTTATTTAAAATTAATATTTATAAAATAGGGAGAAATTGGCGTGTTGGTAATAATTCCCAGTAAGAAATAGTTTTCATGCAAAATATTATCAATCTGAGTGCGCACGAACGCGGTGCGTTGTCCCTTTGGTGTAATTTTCTAGATTTAGTTAAGCTCTGTTTGCATGAGGCAGAGGAATATCCTGTGTGTATATCTCTATCAGGTCTTCAGAAAAGTTGGAAATAAGTGTGGTCTATAATAGAGCTGTCAAAGTTAAATGTTCAACAGTGATGAAAGTGTTAGATTGTATTTGAATTTTCAACAGACACGCCCTTTTACATAAATTAAATAAATCGACTAACTTCAGTATATTATACTGCATCGAAACCGGGTTAGTGAAAGTGTACGNAGTGAAAGTGTACAAACATTAAAAAGAGCTTGCTTACGCAATCAGAGTTTTAAACTCAAATTATATCCACGTTGTTTTTGATAGTGCTTTTGACAGGAAAGCAGTTCTATGTTAGGAAACGGAGAGTGACTACGGCGCATTAGCATGCGCACTCTACCCCACATTTCCTTTACGCTACAACATATTGTTAAAGTCGTTTAAGGGCCAAAATTTTTTTTTTGTAATTTTGACGCATTCTGTGTCCCTATATTTTATTCGTCAGAACACACGCTCCGGCGGAGCTCGCAGCCGGACGACCGCAATAAGGATTAAGGGTTTTGTGTACGTGCCGGAAGAGGGACACCAGGAGCCTCGCAGCTGCTAAGGCACGCTACCAAAGGTTTCTGCACGTGCAACTGTTCCTGCACGTGCAGACGACATCCGGAGACAACGGAAGGCACCAGGGCGCGGACACAGCTGCATTTTGCAGCTGCCCAAGGGACACCGAGATCCCACCACCAGCTGCGCCTGTCCCGGGCTTATACCGCAATAAACCATGAGAGCTTTTAGCGGACGTGCGTGCAGAACGGGACAATAAACTTCCAGGCCAGAACCAAGGGACGACGCCAGGCCGGCTGCGGACCACACGAGCAGCGGCCACGTGTTTTATGACCCGGAGGGACGACAAGCACCCCGGACACGTGCAGCAGAGACGGGGCAAGTTGAATATGGTGATGGACGCTACAAAACCACACGAAGGGGGGAGCAACAGGGCAGTCAGTGGAGAGACGTCGAATCAGTCAGTCGCGGATCGAGCAGTCAGTCAGTCAGCCGGAGTCAGTCGAGGATCGAGAATGCATCACGACGTCGACCTCAGTCGGAGGCCGTCAAGCGGGACGTGCGGCGGGAAGCATCCGAGAAAAGTCAGTCAGACTTCGTCAAACGCAGAGTCCTGCGTTGGACCCGGGAAGAAGGAACTTCGAAGCCAGGCGCCGAGACGCCCACCAAGTTCGAGAGCAGTTCCAAGCCGCCAGCCGAGGGAATTCAGCGCTGCAGTGTCAGATAAGTAGTTCTACACCAAGTGCGAAGAATCTTCCCCCCCGCCCCCCATGACACCAGTCGCGGCGTCAAACCATACGTAGCCTACATGGGAAAAGGAAGGGAGTTTGTCTCTTGAGTTCATGTACCAGTTAACCTGTTCAAGCAACAATAAAACTCGATTATGTGAACTCACACAAAGCCAGTGTATGTTATTAGTAAATTGGACCTAGAGACAGAAGTATCGACGTATTCCTATGCCCTATCACTGAGGGCTAGCATCATGTGCTGGCGCCTCACGCCACAGAGCAGAATCAATACCTTCTTCCAAACTTCAGCATTGGCAGGTATTAATTTTTCAGGATATTTTATGGTTTCGTGATATGTTAAGAGTAACGTAATAATCATAACAAATAATTAAACAAAACTACATTCATCATATTTTCTTATTAGCGTAAATATGAGACTTTTAGCTTAAAATATTGAANAAATAATTAAACAAAACTACATTCATCATATTTTCTTATTAGCGTAAATATGAGACTTTTAGCTTAAAATATTGAATTTATTTGTGTCTCTGAAATATTTTTTATCACAACGTGTGGTTTCAGCTAAATTGTTTGTCCCGAGGTGGGAGCACTCGGAGGATACCCATCCACCTCATGACAGTGACCAATGCCTCTTTCTCCGTCCATAACATTCATATCAATGTAATGAATTCTTAAGAACCTTGCGCGGATATTAAATAGCTGGAAAACCTAATAAAAGAAACCATGTCACAGGAACAAATGACAAGTGAAATTTCTATATTTGTAAGAAATGAAAATTATCGAAGAAGTTTCTTTTGTATATATAATTGCGGGCTAACTCTTTTTTCTTCCCAGAATTTCCTAAAAATTCAGCTATATAAAAAATATAAAAAGTNATATATAATTGCGGGCTAACTCTTTTTTCTTCCCAGAATTTCCTAAAAATTCAGCTATATAAAAAATATAAAAAGTTATTAAAAACTACATAAACAATTTAAAGTGTNTAAAAAATATAAAAAGTTATTAAAAACTACATAAACAATTTAAAGTGTTCAAGGTAGACTTGAATAACACTGGGCTAAAAAATTAACGTTAAGTGCTCTTTAAACAATAGTTACATAAATTGCCCATAAAAAGAAATAAGTTTTATGTAGCTTTTAATTAATGTTCACTCTGTGAAGCCACCTTCACCCCCCTCCCCCCAATGTTCTCCCTCAAATAGTCGTCAGGATATGCTATGTGTAGTCTGGCCAGCCCACTCAGGGTNACCCCCTCCCCCCAATGTTCTCCCTCAAATAGTCGTCAGGATATGCTATGTGTAGTCTGGCCAGCCCACTCAGGGTTCACGACGTCAGGTGTTGAGGAAACTCCGTGAAGGTAGCGCTGATTCTCTTGCCGGCGACAATTCAAGCCCAGAGGACGTAGTGGAAGCGTCGCACCGTCACCAGACAACGCCGACTATGTGTCGTGGAGGGGACTATATTATTTTGGGAGGGAGAAGGGGAACCCCTGTTCGCCGTCATCGTCCAGCTAGCCAGCTGATCGCCGCGAAGTAGCCAGGTCTACGCCTGTCGTCCCTCACCTCCGACCATCGAACGGGGGCCATCGACATGTAAGTTGAATTACACCCTTGCTGATACACGGTATAGGACGCGTAACTCAGCAGCGTAGTAGGTGATATCCTGCGGTGTTTCAGGCACACCGTTACATTGCTTTTGATTTTCGATAATTGTCATGTTTGCAGTTTGTTTGAAATCAAACTCTAGGTTTGCCTGCAGCAATCGTTTAACTTTTCGCTACTTCGATTAAAAAATTTTATCATAAATTTAAAATTTAATATGCTCAATATCATACTAAATAGACAGGAACATATTCTCTTGACATTATAATTACACGAATAATAATTTTTAGTTATAGCCTCNATATCATACTAAATAGACAGGAACATATTCTCTTGACATTATAATTACACGAATAATAATTTTTAGTTATAGCCTCCTATATTATTCTTATTAAATTTTGAGATAAACTTAAAATTCCTATAGTTTGTTTTTTTTTTTGTTTCATTTAAGAAATTTTCCATAATATTCATACTTTTTCCAGATTATTATTTAATGTTACAAAAGTACGTAATATGCTACAATCGTAGAAATTATTCTTCTATTCCTGGACAATTGTTATTGTTGGCCAACGTAGGATAGTCAGCAGCTCTCCAGCAACAACCTCACTTGCCAGGTAAAGGCTGTTCACAATAAAGTCAGCTCTTTTGATATTAACCTTTGGAATATGTAATTGTCCCTATATCCATATGCAGTCTTTTTTATCGAGAATACTGACTGTTATGCATTCAGTTAAGTTGGTAAAGACAGAGCGAAAGTAGTTACATGTTTCAACGTCGAATTATAACTGTGAGATGAGCATTTGTGAATACTGAAACTCTTTCATTCAATTTATGTTTTTTAATGCGCATATGTATAACAATTATCTAATTAGAAAAAAACATTTGCTTTGCTAATAATTTCACAGTCTGAGTCGACCGATGCACGAATAATGTGATGAGTTTCGTAGCAAAGTTAATGGTACATAGAGTGTAAGAATACACAATGTACATACAAGCATATGTTGAGCAGAGCTTTCAAAAGTGCTCAGTTTACTATGAAGAACGTATAGATGGCCGAGGCGGTGTGGGCTCGCGGGAAGGCGATGCAGGCGTCGTGTGTGGAGGCGTCCAGACGCCCGGTCGTCGTAGCTCAGCCCAGCGCGTTGCTCAGCACGTGGCCCGCCTCCCGCACCGACCCACGTCAATATGTACGCCCTACTCCTTGCATCCAGAAGTAAAACAGTGCCATCCTACTGATGTATTTAGACCCACTTTGTAGTCAGCTTACTCTGTGTATACAATTACATTTTATCTTTCTTGTATTTCCATTTATACAACTGTTCTATCGCAATTATTTTCTAACCAATTAAAGGATTATAAAAACTGTGAATTCCTATTCCGCCAATACAACTCCTAGCATCACAAACTATTGCTTTAGTAAGGAGGTTCACAATGATAAAGATAAATAACATTTCGCTGATGAACAATTAATGACACATTTCTGTAACTTAACAAAAACATATTTTTGTTACTGCGCTTAAAATATTTCTAAATAATTAGTTATTAGTCAAAAGTTTTTAATTCATTACTCGAAATAACTTAACGTAGACAAACGATCGACAATGATATCATTTCACAGGATTTTAGAAATAAACACAATAAACATGGTTTAAAATAATTTTTTAAGTAAAAAATAATTGGAATTTTACTATATTCTTACGTTTATCTCGTGCTCATAAGATTTTTTTTTGTAACAGTCTTGAAATCACTTGATCACCGTGAACGTTGTAACTTGCCGGGGATAGTTCTTGGACTTTATAACAAGTCAAACCTGTCGCCATTTGATCATATCGCTTTACAATCACAAAAAAATGATATCAGGTCCACATGCATCTTATTAAAACAAACGCAGATAGGTTTTACTGTCGATAACATGATACGAAACTTAAGGGATTATATACGATATTAACAAGAACCGGAAGAAATTGCTGAATTCATAAACTGTTATATAATATGGTTATATTTGGAGACGCCCTCATCTGTGATTAACATCGTTACATTAACTACATTACCACTCCAGTTTACCACAATGTGCTACCACTACAAGTCTATTGCAAAGTAATCATGGTTTAGCTTATACAGAGTGTTTCACGAGGAGTTACCGCCACTCACGGGGCTTATTCCTACATCATTTTTATCAAAATATACCATATACACTTGGGTCCTATTCTCAATATTTACAGAGTAATACGAAACGTCAAAAAACACGAATAAACTAATAATCCTTCCAGAAGTAAATACAGTGATGTATTATCAGACGGTTATTGTTTACAGTTGAGCATCACAGTTGCGTCTAACAAGCTTACGAAAAATTTTAAAAAATGTTTTCGTCTACTTTCATGCACTTGGCCGCACGCTTATGAACCGCACGTGTAGCTCTACGTAGATGCACACGACTGTATTTGAATTCTGTAGCGGCATTCATGATACGCGCAAGTAGTTCCTCACGTGCTAATGCAGTCCTTTGGTAAAAATATCCTTTATCTATCCCCATACGCAATGATCTAGACATTTCCAATGTGTCGAATTACTATCTACTTATTGGGAATAGTACTCTCATTTACATGACATATTTTGCTCCAAATTATGAAAGGAATAAGTCCTGTGAGGTGAGGCAACTCCTCGTGAATTATCCTGTATATTGTTGTAGATACTGCTAACAGCACTAAGATGCAATAATTACATTGCGTATGGCAAGTGTTTCNATTATCCTGTATATTGTTGTAGATACTGCTAACAGCACTAAGATGCAATAATTACATTGCGTATGGCAAGTGTTTCACCGGATGGGGATTGTTCTTTAATTATTAATCATATACAGCCATCGGCTAAGTCACAGCATTTTCGGGAAATTGAACAATAAAAGTCAAAACAAACAACAATAATATTTTTAAAAAATCTCAGTAATAAGGAAATCCATAATGGAAATTATTATAAATATTAGTTTAATTGTGTTTATTATTGTTATGTGTGGGCGACAAACATGATAGGCGTGTTACGGAAAAGCACCGGAATTGGTTTTAAACGGGACTGAAAAACATGTCGGGGTATATCACCCGTGGTGTAGTAAGACTGGGTCAAACTCACGACCTCCCAATTGCAATTAGGCGGAGGTGTCCTGTCGCACGAACGAACACTATTGGATGCGAACATAAATGTTACTAGAGGGAGAAATAAAAATGTTCATTGATTTGACCACGTAAACACTTATTCGTGGATTTTTAAAAATAAAATTTACACGACCATACAAACACGAGAAAATAATTATTAGAAAACAAAGAATTGCTAATGTTTACAACTGCTATTCATTCCGATACTACATGTTATATAATAGTGTTACAATACATTTTCTTAAAACAACTTAGTTCTTGGTATTATTAAAAATTTACCCATTACGTGCAGAAATAATATTCTTTTTATCACGCTATTATTTTTTATGCCATAAACTAGCTTCTCTGAGATGAATCCGTGTGGGCACACTAAACCTCAACATTTTAGTTGCCTACAGTGCGAATCCAGTAATTTTTTTATTTTAGACACTTTTTTTATGTAACTTATTCTTTAAATTTGAAAAAAAAATATATATATATATATTTTAAGTTACACTTCTTTTGGCGCGTTGAGGGTGAAAGTTTAGTGTGCAACTGAAGTTGCGCGTACAAAGTGAAATGAAACTCGACAGTGAAGGTGGCAGGGGCATGACACGACGCGTATGAGCGTATAGTTGCGCGCGCACGACAGTGAACGTGGTAGGGGTATGACTCAACGTGCATGCGCGTACCGTCTAGCTGTATAAAAACGCAAGGTACACAACATAGCACGTGGTTATATTTAAAACCGACAGAAAATCAGTTCATGGAATAAGCAAATTTAAAACCATTTCATTTATATTGTTTGAATTCAATTATGATTTGGCAGAAGATCAGAATGAATATAAGCGTGAAATGGTAACATACAAAATAAAATTATATTTTAGTCACGTCAAAGAAGTATAAATTTGAACGCGCGTACATAAGTACACGTACCTTTTTTTAATTATATTTCCTTAATAATCTAATAACCCTATTCTGTGTCATATGTTGTTTGTGCATAACATAAAAGGTCTGTTCGACTTTTAAATTCTTACATGATCTGAGTTCAAACCGGCGTGAGCCAGGTTGGTTTCTATCCATAAAACTTTATTTTATGTTAGTACGAAAGGACCATGTTAATCAAATATTTTGTTTAAATTGGATTAATTTGATTAATTTGGCAAATTTAAGGGCATTAAATTTAGGATTAAATTGTATTGTTAATACATTAATTAATATTGATAACTATTGGTTAGTTTATCTAAAATCAATATTTCACTTGTACAGGNTTGTATTGTTAATACATTAATTAATATTGATAACTATTGGTTAGTTTATCTAAAATCAATATTTCACTTGTACAGGTTTAGAAATAATCACGCTTAGTTTCAAAAACCATATATTAAGAGAAAACGAATTTATATCCTTAAGGTCTTATAGGACAGTTACACGATTTCGATCATATACAAACCAAACAATGTTGTGTACAGCGATAACGGACGGAACCGTAGGGTTAATCATTCTTCGTTACTTCTAGCGCGGATATATGTTGAGAATCTAACTGGTGGATACATCCGCGTTCTTCGAGTAGAGACTTTAACAGTGATGTGATATCGATTCCCCTGCACGTAAGCATAAGCGGTAAATTGAATGTCAGGCTTGCTATTACGGACACAGGTGTGATAGACACAACAATATTTTGTATAGAGAGGGTGTACATAATTATTCGATCNGGCTTGCTATTACGGACACAGGTGTGATAGACACAACAATATTTTGTATAGAGAGGGTGTACATAATTATTCGATCAAACGTGTGTTGAATGCCTTGCCTTATGTAAGCTCTCACCGATGACTGATGCGCTTATAATGTCGTTTCTAACAGAAGGCCCACTCTTTAGCCAGGATTCTCCGCATCTAGCTTCATTATCTTATAGTCGAACAGGTGTTTAAATGGTCGCAAACTTTGGTTANTTAGCCAGGATTCTCCGCATCTAGCTTCATTATCTTATAGTCGAACAGGTGTTTAAATGGTCGCAAACTTTGGTTATTAATGCAAAAATTCATTGTCCTACTAATATTATAAATTCTAAAGTCTGTGTGTGTGTATATATGTTTGTTACCACTCAGCTTCATAACGGCTGAACGGATTTTTATGAAACATGGTATGCAGGTACTTTAGGTCCTGCAATAGGACACGTGGTACTTTTTATCCCGAAAAATTGTACGGATGCAGTGGAATAACAACAAAACATAATTCTGCAACGGCTGGGAACGTGACCAAAGCATTTTTTTCCNATTGTACGGATGCAGTGGAATAACAACAAAACATAATTCTGCAACGGCTGGGAACGTGACCAAAGCATTTTTTTCCTCTTGTATCTGAGTTTATCAGGCCGCCCAAGGACCTCTGAAATGGCTTAACGAATGCTATCAATCGATAACAACCGGGACCGAACATTTAACGTGCCCTCCGAAGCCCGCAAGCGCTCAGATCTTATGCCACTAAACGGTCACCCATCCAAATGTGTGCCGCTGGGAACGTTGATTAACTTTGGTGATCGATTAAGATCCCTCAGCCAAGCGCAAAATGTATTGCATAAGTAAACTTATTTCTGAAGCTACAACTTGATGAAACTCACGTTTTTATTTACATACATCGACGCTGGAAAGCTGAAATGTGGTAGTTACGCGATAGTTGCACATATATACTCCAAAAACAATACCCTACTTCTTGGCTATCGGGAAAAAAATATTTCCTTCCTTTTGGGTTGCCGTAATCAGTTAAAAACCTAGTCCAACATAGCATAATTTTAGAATTCTGTTTTTACATAAATGAATTGTCTTTTCCCAATTAATTAATTCGTGCATCACTGTAAAACTCAGTTGTACCCGGGCGAAGCCGGGCTGGTTCACTAGTATAGTATAAATTCAACTGCTGTGAGTTACGGAGAACCAAACCACAAAATAGTTAAGAATACGGAAGTGAAACAGCTGCTTATACTGCCAACTCAAGCTGCAAACGCCAACAAGATGGCGTCACTGGCCAGAAGAAAGTTGGGATGCCGTTGTCCGATCAGCGCAGACAACAGAAAATCTTTCAAAGTATGAAGAAGCTAATCAGACGCAAGACAAGTTTTCAGACCCTTCGCGAAGCCAATCAGAGAATGGGTACGCCCAAATTAAAGTGAGCCACGGCGCTTTATTGTCTCTATGTATTTATCTACTCTGTGACCAAACTATTGCTCACAGATAGATGATTACGTTAACCCTTATGATACAGCCAGAAGTGTTAAGTTTATGCTGAACAGCATTAATCCGCGCAAAATCCTGGGTAATGTTTGGGTAGGTGAATAATTGACTCGAACCCACTTCGGCTAGTGTCTGCTAACAGACCAGGCGCAGTATTTTTCTCCTGTGTATTCTTCTGGCTGAAATCAAGCATATGACATAACTATAAAAAACCTTTTAAAACAAATCTCGAAGGGTTTTGTTTAAGCTAAACAAGTATATACCTATTAACTTGAATAGAAAAAAAAATTCAAGAATAAAATTTTTTAATTGTAAATATTGTTTATGTGTCTACGTGCTTATGTGTGTACGTGTCAAGACTAACATACTTTTGCGTGCTGCATTTATTTATCTTAGTAAGAGTGGCATTTATTATGTTTCTCTCTAGTTTCTCAGCACTGGCACGTAGTGATGATGGTCTTTCGGATTAAACTAAACTACGACATGCACATTAATGCATCACGCACGATTAAAAAATGTGTAACATTGAAACAAAACCTTTTTCTGTGTAAATATAATTTGATTCTGATTTTATTATCGCCTGCTTAAAACTTGCTCGTGACGACAGAAAAATTTTCATATGGCGATAAACATTTTTGATGCGTGCTTCGCCTGATGCAATCTACTTGAAGTGATGGAGGAAATATTTAGTGAAAGCCATTAGAAGCGGCAGGATAATGGAATGGGTGACACGTCTGCAAGGAATCCCGGCGTGCACACTTAACTGGAGACGTCTTAATTAAACACGGCGCACTACGAGGGCACGCAAAGAGCGCCATGACGGTGCAAATATTTGAACTGCGAGGAACGGCTGGCTGCCACGTAAGGTTTGTAAACGGAAGCTCTCTTCCAGCTATTTTTCTCCTAGCGGAATTTCTGCCCTCGTTGTTACATAAACGGTCACTTAACCTCTTGCGCTGTCAACTTTTAAAGCGATTGTGGTATGACCATGATATAACTGTCGACACAGCTAGCTTAAAATATAGCTTATATGAAAGTGTTGCATTTGTAACTTAAATATCTATTTAGGTTATTTTTTAAATTTGAAACGCTGTTCGATGAATGGCTAACTTCTTAACTTCTTTATTAAAACCATAATTGTAATTATTTTACTAATACAAGTCCTTTTGGGAAACACGAACATGCTTACTATTGTCTACCGTTATCTTCTAGGCATCAAATATTTTTCTTTGTTTTTAATTTTTTTTGAACTTGTATTCAAAACCATATAAATTTATCTTTGATAATGCATTAAAAATAACACAAATTGCTTTAACAAGCAAGCTGCTAATATTTTCTATTATACCCATCCAATCATCAGAGAAGCCATCGAAAGGACAAAAATTCAAACATAATTTTAATAGAGAAAACTGACACAACATAACCAAGATTTCGAATCCTCTCTTCAAAACACCTAAATCACAGTCAAATTCTACAACTGTGCCACAGGACTGCAACAGAGTGCAGCAGTATGAGACAATTACTTATTTGATTGGCCATTGTCGGCATGCATGGATCCAATCTCAGCACATTTGGGACGTAATTCGCCGACAGAGAGTTGTTACTATATTTATAACACAGAACGACAGTATTCCTTTGGGTATGGTTGAAACATGGCATTCTGAAAAGTCTGGAAAAGCTATAAAGAAGACGTTGTCTCAACCCAGATTCCTAGATCTAATAGTTTTCAATAAAAACTTTATTTTATTTGAATCAGTACATAGTTTTTGCGCAACAGCTACCTGCAACTATGCTGTGTGCTGTATAAAAAATTAGTTATATATATTGAAAAAAAATATTTTTGTGAGACATTTGTATTTCTCCTAATATTATGAAAATGTACCTACTGATAAAAGTGTTTCAAAGAGAGTGTTTTCAACGATATGAGTGTTTAAGTGCAAAACTCTTACAAACATACTGCCCTGGCAAGGACACGGAACAATGCTATAGTCAACCGGGACCGAATATTTAACGTGCCCTCCGAAGCCCGTAAGCGCTCAAATATTATGCTACTAAGTGGTCACCCATCCAAATGTGTGCCGCTGGGAACGTTGCTTATCTTAAGTGATCGATTAAGATCCCTCAGCCAAGCGCAAAAAGTAGTGCATAAGTAAACTTATTTCTGAAGCTACAACTTGATGAAACTCACGTTTTTATTTTCATACATGTACACTGGAAAGCGGAAATGTGGTAATTACGCAATCATATAGTGACTCTGCTGTTTTAATCCTCTTTTTTTTACAATGTAGAAAATTATTTTAATAAAATGTATTGTATAAAAATATTGTTTATTAAAACCCATTATGCAGCAATCTCAATACGCTTCGCATTCGTACGCAGTCGGTTTAATAATATTTTGAGTGAAAACTTTTCTTACTAGACGTTTTAATTAATTTTAAATAAAGTATTGCAATTTAATTTTTAAAATATAAGTAAAAGTTTAATTTAACCAGAAATAAAACACATTTATGTTAACAAAAATATACAACACTTGTGACAGATGACATATTCAGAAAACAAGCAAGCACGTCATATATGGGATGATTTCTCAACTGTTTGGTTTTTAAAAAAGTGTGAGGATACTGAAAATAGACTATTCATTTAGTTTCCTAATAATATCACGTGTTTACTTAACAGTCGTATGAATAAAGTGATCAGATCCTTGTAATTTTTTCATATAGTAGATGAATACAAAATTAGGAGAAAAGTATATCTTAATCAAAGCTTTCAGAAGTGCTAAATAAACCATGAACAGCTCAGTCATTGGGTTGATAGCATCGTGCTGGGGTGACCCCGACGGGAATCGAACCTGTTGCACCTTGGTGGGAGGCGAGTAGTCTAACCACTACCTCCGTATGCTTTACAAAAAACATTTAAATCAAATTTAAAAAAAGATAAATTTTTACAAAATAATTTTTTTACTTTCTTCGTAGGCTCCCCCCGCGTTCGATGCCGAGCGCTAGCGCTAGGATGCATAGGTGCGCGATCTGGGAACTATCGTGTTCGGCGTCGTGAGCTAGCGCTTGTGTGAGGAATCTAGGAACTAGTTATGGTGACCTTGGCGTGGCATTTTCATCTGGGACCCGGGCGTTCTCATTCGGGACACACCTGTTGCCGCGTGTTTAACGAGAACAAACTATAGCATTTTTTGGCGGAGTTCGAGACATTTTTTTAGGAGAAAACGGTATATTTTGGGCAAAACGAGGCATTTTTTTTGGGGAAAAACGTCCTATTTCGAGCGAAAAACAGGTACAAATGGCCTTTTTTTGGGACCAAGATTCTGTCTTATATAACCAAGGGCTCCCTGCTCCCTCATTCTAACCAGGTGGCGTGGAACCGGTCATTTCCATCTACTTACAACAATTTGAATCTTAAACATGTAATGAATTTAAAGAATATATTGACTTTAATTTATTGGAAATTTTATTTTATTATTTAATTTGTGGATTTTGTTACGTATATAAGAAAAACGCATATTATAACTTCTGCAAGTTGCGGAAATCGTGAAAGACAGAGGAATGAACAGACTTGGTTAAAATTTTGTGGAAATGTACAGCATTGTGGGAGAATAAAAATAGCCCATTTGGAATTTCAAGCGAGAATGTTCGATTTTGAGTAATTTTGGGATGGACTACATTTCGGACCACTTTGCGACGGGAGGAAAGCTGCACAACAGGAAGCACGAGCCAAGAATAATGAGAAGGAAGTCACTACCCCGAAGAGAGCGAGTATTGGGGTTCGTGAGGGGCGAAGAGTTAGATAGATGCGGGGTGGGGGTGGAGATATAGCAGCAGTAATGACTGAACAATCCACTATTGAATGTTCACGTTTATTTTCCAACTAAGCCATTTTAACACACTACTAACGTGGGCTAACAGGCCTATATGATTTACAAGTTAATCGGCCCGGCTTCGCTCGGGTACAATTGAATTTTACAGCGATACACTAATAAATTAATTGGGAAAAGACAATTCATTTACGTGAAAGAGAATTCTAAAATTGTAAAATGTTGGCCTAGGTTTTTGACTGATTACAGTAACCTAAAAGGAAGGAAATATTTTTTAACCGATAGCCAAGAAGTAGGGTATTGTTTTTGGAGTGTATCTCTATAAAAAAAAACTATTAATTATCTTTTAGCCTTTGACAAAATCAGGTTTTTTTTTCAGTGGTTAACGTGAACTTAATATTGACAAGGGTTAAGATAAATTAATAACACAGAAATAATTTAACTACTTTTTTTTTACCTTTATTTACAGGCTTGACATAATATAAATACATAATCATATTGGATACATGCTAGACATATTCTTCATTAGAGAGAAACATTTATGCTGTCTATTTTGGAAGAAAAACAATATCTGCTGTGGGCATTCAAGCCACCCTTATTCGAATATACTTCATGGCAGTTATCACATGGGTAGGTCTGGTAGACGGTAGCAAATTTGCAGTTGCTATCTTCATGTTTTTTGGTCCAGCTGCGCTTCCTGAATGTCTTGCCGTAATACTTGCACTCGCTTTCCGATGAATGACAAACATGGCCTTTGCATGTATTGTTATGTCTATACACACTCTCACTTCGGGTAAACATGGCATCACAGGTATCACAATCGAAGGTTTTGCATGCTGGGCTGAACATGCAATGACAACTTTCATGCCGGCGTGAACTATAACTTGTGTTAAAAGTATTTCCACAGTAGTCACATTGATGTCGTATCACTTGCATCGACTCTGCAGGATCCCTTGCTGTCGACCATGTTGTAGTCGGTAAATCTTCGGCTATTGGTTCCGTCTTCATACTATAGCAGGGTACACGATTGTAGTAGTTACGATGACATCGTAATGCTTGTAGTAGCTCTTCAATATACCTTGCTGTTGATGTCGACGACAATGTTGCCGTGGGGGTCTTCATCCATTGATTCATTCTTCATATTGTAGTGAAAGACAGCTTTCCAACAGAGCGCTCGACAATGGAATTATCTTCATTTTACGTGACACTCGCTTATATACTCTCCACATGTCATGTCAATTTCCATTGCTTGTCTCGGCTTTCCTCAGTGAACGACTTGTGGTTTATGTTAGGCTACCAACTTCGCTAGTGCCGAGACACTTTCAAAAGCCTCGCATAACATGTTAGCCTCCTTTATCATTGTGTATGGTATCATTCTTTATGTTAGGTCGCCGATTATGAAACACTTTCGAGAGCCTCGCGTTACATGTTAGGCTCCTTTATCATTTTGTATTTTTGGGAAGACTCTGGGATAACTCTCCTGGCTTGGAATGTAAGCATGTTGTATACATAATCTAGTATGAAGGACATGTAATATCATCTAATTTGGGAAAACTCTGAGATAACACTCCTGGCTTGGCATGCAAGAAAATTAAGTATTTCAATTCGTAGGAAGGACTTAAATGATTATCTCATTTGGGAAGACACTGAGATAACTCTCCTGGCTTGGAATGCAAGAGGGTGATGTATATCTTGTAGGAAGTACTTAAATGTTAGTCGAATTTGGGAAGACACAACCCTTTCGAAGTGATGGGAGTGATGTTATGAATTTATCGAATGCATCTTACACAATACGGAACTTATGCACAATTATGCTTGTAGGGCTTAAATGAATCTGTGATAATGTTTATACTTATAGGACGTATATAACTCTACGATGACTTGTGTTGTCAGGAACGATATATAAAATGAATTTGGTCGCCTATATGTCAAACAGTTCGGAAATTACGAGCACCTATGCTTTTCAGGCTTAAATGATTCTGTGATAATATATTTTTTTTTCGAGGCGGTGCTGTGTATTGGAACTTGCTATGCTTATACAATACGTGAAGTTACATGATAAGAGGTCANATTTTTTTCGAGGCGGTGCTGTGTATTGGAACTTGCTATGCTTATACAATACGTGAAGTTACATGATAAGAGGTCAATGAATACGAATATTCTTCAGCAATGATGGATGGTGCTAGCTTGTAGGTGTTGATATCCCTTAGCTAATCAGAGCCTTGCGCAGCATGTTAAGTAAAATCTCTCCATGCCCAAAAAAAAGAGTCATTATGCTACATTGTGAGAGCATAAAAAACCATTCCAATGCAAGAGTGTGCGTGAAAAGGTTTGACATAGTCAAATCGCATCCACTGCTACATGGCGTCCCATACTGCTGCTGAATTGTGCACNGTGCGTGAAAAGGTTTGACATAGTCAAATCGCATCCACTGCTACATGGCGTCCCATACTGCTGCTGAATTGTGCACCGTTTCTCAGATGCTACGTCGAAACTAAAGACTTGGGTTTGGTAAAGCATAACTTGGCTCCTTCATTGTCACTGAAGGGGGCCATAACGAAGTCTGGCCACTGCTTGTAGTATTTGCTTTAGGTGTAAGTACATTGGTTGCTGCAGTGATTTCGACAANGTGCGTGAAAAGGTTTGACATAGTCAAATCGCATCCACTGCTACATGGCGTCCCATACTGCTGCTGAATTGTGCACAGTTTCTCAGATGCTACGTCGAAACTAAAGACTTGGGTTTGGCAAATCATAACTTGGCTCCTTCATTGCCACTGAAGGGGGCANCGTGAAAAGGTTTGACATAGTCAAATCGCATCCACTGCTACATGGCGTCCCATACTGCTGCTGAATTGTGCACAGTTTCTCAGATGCTACGTCGAAACTAAAGACTTGGGTTTGGCAAATCATAACTTGGCTCCTTCATTGCCACTGAAGGGGGCAATAACGAAGTCTGGCCACTGCTTGTAGTATTTGCTTTAGGTGTAAGTACATTGGTTGCTGCAGTGATTTCGACAAGGGTAATGAAACCTATATAAATATGTTTATAAAACAATCACCCACAATAGTAGAAATCATACATATGTTCAGAATATCTAGTGAATAATATGGATTTTTTCCTCCTTTGGTGTACCTTCCTTGGCCAATCTTTGTTTGCATGTGTTGATGAAATATTTAAAGTTACGAGAGCCAATCAGGCACATAATCCTTTCGTGATGTTGGGAGTGATGTCTATAATTTTTTTTTTGTGATTGTATGTTACACGAGACGGATTTTAGACGCGTAAATGCTTGTGTAATAATTGTCGAGGGTAAGATGTGTATCATAAACAAATCGGAACTTTGAACCTGCTATGCTTATACGATTTGAGATGTTGTTCATAATAGGAGGGCAATGAATACGAACCTTCCTCATCCATGATAAATGATACTAGCTTGTCAATGCAGATATCCTTTGCCTTGCATAGCCAAACAGCGACGATAGCCTTTCGCAGCATGTTATGCAAAATTCCCTCACACCCCCATTGTCAAAAAAAAGGAGTTACTTAAGAAAGTGTCAAGGCAGCATACGTATAAACAATATTCTCGGGGGAGTCGTCGAAGCCCCCGCACCGCCTGGCTGTAGGCAACAATTAATACTATTTTTAAGAGTTTAACGATTTCCGAAACTCACGACGGGCTGGGACGCGTGTAAAATGGCTTTCTTATCATTATGGTATGTACGGTATCTCGTTAAGCATCGTGGGAGCAAGACCTACAATGGGCGGGGTTTGTTGTGTGTAAGTGTGTGTGTATGAATTTTTTTTGCATACTGACTGACGTTGGGAGCGTAGAGCATATATAAAACATATTTCTTGGGAGGAGTCACGCACAGTCTGGCTGTTGAAAAAACTTATAATCATACTACTTTACATATTTTTCCGAAACTCACGTCATGCTGGGGCGATGGTGTGTAAAACCTATTTCTCGGTGAGTCGTCGGCATCACTTACAGCCTGGCTAAAACAGATTATTGATAATAATAACTTATGTATATACATAATTCCAAGACTTGCGCTAAAGTGTGCGTGTGTGTGTGTAGTACTTATTTGCGTACTGACTGATCGAGCACACACTGTATTTAAACATATTATTTTCTTGTGCCATAGCTGTGATAGTTGTCTCTTGGAAGTGCTCTCAGTGTACTTTTGGTGTGCCCGACTGTAACATCTTAATAATTATTTTACAAAGTCTTTTACACCACATACTCACTTGTACATG
>NQII01003434.1:17005-49063 GCA_002778355.1 Clitarchus hookeri | reverse complement strand
AGAGCTATAACAAACTTGGAATAATTTTTGTAATGCTGTTCTTTGCCTTGGAGAGGTGGACATGCCTGCTGTGTCTGAGGATAATAATAATTTTTTAAGGATGACCCATTTACTTAATGCTGTCTGTGCCTGGGTATAAATATTTTTTATGAATATCCCATTAACTTAATGTCTGTTGACTTCGAGGTGTCCGCATTTCTGCACTGGCTGGCGTCATAGGCCATTAATAGACAAGTACTTTGGTTGATTTAAGGATTTCAAGTATAGGTAAATATTCTCTAACTTAAGATCGTTGGGTTCCTCAAGAAGACTGAGCAGCACATATGTCTTACCACAGTTGCTTGGCCCTGCTATGATAGCCCGGAGAGTGCTAGGTAGTAACATTCCATCCTGCAATTTAAATATGTTAGTTTTGCCTTCGGCGACATCGCAGATGCAGACAGGAAGCGAGGTGGCCTGTTGCACGATCTCCATTTAACTGATATGCAAATTGATTAAACAGCTGTACTTATGTTAGGTTTTCAAAAGTGTGGTCTGACGCTTTTGGCTTGTGCGCATAGCGGCGTCTGACATAAGATGCCTGTGTCTATCCACTGCATCACTGAGGCCCCATCACATTCGAATGCGAGCACGTGATGTTTAGACTGATGTATATCTATTATGCGTAGGAAGGACTTACCTGATAATCAAATTTGAGAAGACTCTGAAATAACCCTCCCAGCTTGGTATGCATGCATGTGATGTACACTGAGGTGACAAAAGTCATGGGATAGCAATATGCAAATATACAGATGGCAGTTGTATCGCATACAAAATGTATAAATGGGCAGTGCTTTGGTTGGCCTTTCATTTGTATTCAAACTATTCATGTGAAAAGGTTTCTGACATGATTATGGCCGCACAACGGGAATTAACAGACTTTGAACGCGGAGTGGTAGTAGGAGATAAACGCTTGGGACATTCCATTTCGGAAATGGTTGGGGGAATTCAACATGCCAAGATTCACAGTTTCAAGAGTGTGCCGAGAATACCTCATTTCAGGCATAACCTCCCACCATGGACAACGCAATGGCCAACCGCCTGCACGCAATGACTGAAACCAACGAAGTGTGTGCAGAATGGACAGTGTTAACAGACAAGCAACACTGCGAGAAATAACCGCAGAAATCAATGGGGGGCGTACGACGGACGTGTCCGTTAGGACAGTGCAGTGAACTTTGGCTGTACTGAGCTATGCCAGCCGAATACCCACTCGAATGCTTTTACTATCAGCACGACATCGCCCGCAGCGCCTCTCCTTGGCTCGTGACCATATCGGTTANACAAAATGTATAAATGGGCAGTGCTTTGGTTGGCCTTTCATTTGTATTCAAACTATTCATGTGAAAAGGTTTCTGACTTGATTATGGCCGCACAACGGGAATTAACAGACTTTGAACGCGGAGTGGTAGTAGGAGATAAACGCTTGGGACATTCCATTTCGGAAATGGTTGGGGGAATTCAACATGCCAAGATTCACAGTGTCAAGAGTGTGCCGAGAATACCTCATTTCAGGCATAACCTCCCACCATGGACAACGCAATGGCCGACCGCCTGCACGCAATGACTGAAACCAACGACGTGTGTGCAGAATGGACAGTGTTAACAGACAAGCAACACTGCGAGAAATAACCGCAGAAATCAATGGGGGACGTACGACGGACGTGTCCGTTAGGACAGTGCAGTGAACTTTGGCTGTACTGAGCTATGCCAGCCGAATACCCACTCGAATGCTTTTACTATCAGCACGACATCACCCGCAGCGCCTCTCCTTGGCTCATGACCATATCGGTTGGACCCTAGACATCTGGAAAATCGTCGCTTGGTCAGATGAGTCCCGATTTCAGTTGGTAAGAGCTGATGGTAGGGTTCGATTGTGGTGGAGACCCCACAAATTCATGGACCNTCGTCGCTTGGTCAGATGAGTCCCGATTTCAGTTGGTAAGAGCTGATGGTAGGGTTCGATTGTGGTGGATACCCCACAAATTCATGGACCCAAGTTGTCAATAAGTAACTGTGCAAGCTGGTGGTGGCTCCTAATGGTATGGGCTGTTGTACATGGAATAGACTGGGTCCGCTGGTCCAACTGAACCGATCATTGACTGGAAAGGGTTATGTTCAGTTACCTGCAGGACACTTGCAGCCGTTCATGGAATGCATGTACCCAAACAACGATGGAATTTTTATGGAAGACAATTCGCCATCTCACTGAGCCACAACTGTTCGCGATTGGTTTAAAGAACAATCTGGACAGTTCCAGCGAATTATTTGATAACCAAGATCGCCCGATATGAATCACATCCAAGATATAATGGACGTAATCGAAAAGTCAGTTTGTGCACAAACTCCTGCACTGGCAACACTCTCGCAAATTATGAACTTCTATAGAGGCAGCATGACTCAATATTTCTGCTGGGGACTTCCAACGACTTGTTGAGTCCATGCCACGTCGAGTTGCTGCACTTCGCCAGACAAATGGAGGTCCGACACGATATTAGATGGTATCCCATGACTTTTGTTGCCTCTGTGTATATTATTGCATAGGAAGGAATTAAACATTATTTGTCTATGTGAAAACTCTGAGGTAACTCTCCCAGTTTGGAATGCAAGCACCCACCAGGGCACCTGAAATAAATTTAAAAAATATTAAAAACGTCAGAACGCACTACGAGTAATCTCTTATACAGGTATCAGAAACGAAAGAAATCGGCACAACGAGAAATAATAAAGAGAGGATATTAATAAAAAATAAATAAAACCAGTAAATGAATTATTATTGGTTAAACAAGATAATCGCACCAATTCTCTGGCACGTGTATCGACCACATCTCGCCAACAACACACGGAACGAAGGTTTGTAAACAAATGGCCGCTCTACTTTCACCTTGAGCGTGATCTTGTGAGTATGCAAGAAACATTGAAATCAAAGTACGTTAGCATCACGTCATTAATAATTAGCATAAGATACAAGTCTTTTTGTAACCCATTTGTAAGCGATAAATTAACATCAATTACGTTAAAACTTTAGAACTATTTCCTCTCTTTGTGCTGGCAACCTAACGGCATAACTGTATCCGCGCTCGCCGCTGCTTGTAATGTTATATGCATGTAGCTAACGGCTAGGGTGTTTTTTCAAATGTTGATTTTCAAAAGTTTCTTCCCGTCGTGAACCGACTATACCTCTATTAGATGTAGTGTAATTGTATTTGTCGACTGTGTTTGCGGGTGATTTATAGTTTGGGTGCGTGAGGAGCGACTTCCGCCTGCAGGGTAGTTGTTGTTGGCCGCCGTCCAGGCCGACTGCCCTGTGTGGGACGGCGCAGAGAGGCTGGTTGGTGCAGGGGAGATGGGATGCTGTGCTGGCTCATGTCGGCAGGGTCACACGTCGGCCGCAATCATTAACGCCTTCACGTGACGGCCCGAGCCGCCCCTGTCCATTGCTGTGAAGCGCGCAGCTCGCTGTCGTGTCGCCGGACAGCCAGCGGTCTCTGCAGTTGCGCTCGTACGTTCTAATGTGCAGTGCCGCATCATCGCATCACTTACTTTAGACGAATACACAGTAAACAATTTTATACGCCTCAAAGNCCTAATGTGCAGTGCCGCATCATCGCATCACTTACTTTAGACGAATACACAGTAAACAATTTTATACGCCTCAAAGTTATGTCTTGCCATTAGGAAGCAATGCGACTGGCCCTCCCAATGCTGCGATATGAATTCCCGTGTAATTGTCTATTCACGGTTTATTCAAAATTTATGAATCAAACTTTTGAACAATCATCCAAACGACGTGTTTTGTTGTCTTTATAAATATTTTACCTATTACAAACTTTTATACCGCTGTTAACATAAAAGTACCTATCTTATTTTGATTAAATATGAACTTTTACTTAGAGTTTACCTATAAATTATACTATTTAGATTTTAATTAATATGTATTCATAGAGAGAGAAAATAGGTGCGTTGATAATGCCTATAAAGAAATAGTTCTTATGCAAAATCAAGGTGAGTGCGCACGTATGCGGTGCATTCTCAATTTGGTATATTTTTCTATACATAGTTACGCTTTGTTTGCATAAGGCGGAAGAGCAGCCTGAAAGCAGAACTTTAACAGACCTTCAGAAATGTTGGAAGTAACCATGTACTGACAATAGCCGATGTTATCCAAACTAGACCTTTATATGTAACAATACGATACAATTACACACGATGATAACCAATGGAATAAACTACAGATCTCACTTTGAACTTTTTCCTTTTCTCTAAAGAGAATTGCGCAAGAAAGCCCTTAAAAACGCGGTTTCTTACATTTTGACTATATTATTTTTAGAATGTGTTTAATAGGATTAAAATAATAAGTGGCAGTAGTATAAAATAGTTTTGTTTGCCCTTTCCTGGAAAAAAAATGTTATTTCTAAAAAACGTATTTACTGAAACAGGTGTATAGGTGCAAGCACTCATTTTACAGGCTGTATTAAACTAGGGAACCCTTTTCTATTTTCAGGACCGACATAAGGAATACAAAGTGGCTAAAATTATTTCCAACATTTTTGTCACATTACAAATTATTTTCATGTGTTGTGAAGTAATAGTCTTTAAGATGTATGGAAATTGAGAAAAATAATTTCTCAGAAAGGAATTGAACGAGATATTGAAATGTTATGATATTTTTGGACAACTTCAAAATTACTGTTTATAATTAGTATAATAAGAGGAATATCCCTTGCGCATTTTTAATGCGCGTCGCCTTTTTTCTTCAATTTTAATTTTTGTGATCAAATTTAAACAAAAAAAAGCAAGGAACCAAATAATTGCTGTTGGTGAACAGACTATCGAATTTAAAAGTACTTGTAACATGACATTCTCGTGAATTCAATAAACACTTTAGTTGAAACAAGACGTCGTGGTTAAATAATTGTTTTAAAGATTTTCTACGTAATTATATTTTATGTAGAAATTGTCATGTTTACGCTAAAAATAACACGATAAAAATAAATGTTCAAATAGTTCAGTATAATTATCAAATTGTAATTGTTATCGTGTCACGAACACACAAAATATAATCATAACCCTGAAAAAAATTGGCTCTTGAATAACCACAAGGGGAATCCCTAATACATATTTTGAAACGCTTCAAGCTCACGTAAGAAAGCGTTGCGAGGTTCCTTCCAAGACCACGATATGCATTCGCGGGAAACTTACATTTTCGCAAATTTGGGTTTGTAACAGCAGGAAATTGTTACGCGCTCTGTAAGCCACTTTGAATATACACTGAAGAGCAAAAAAAATTGGTACACCTGCCTAATATCGTGTAGCCCCTCCCCCATCCCCCCACCCAACGAGTCAGCAGAAGTGCCGCAAGACGACGTGGCATGGACTCGCTAATGTCTGAAGGTATGCAGGAGGCATTTCACACCATGAATCCTGCAGGGCAGTCCACAAATCCAATCTGCACCAGCCAATTTGAGAAATGGTTACACGTCTGTCACGTTTAATGATTCTCGTCAGTCGTCGTTTGTCCCGTTCTTTCACGACCTTTTTCCGGCCGCAGCGATGTCGAAGATGTGATGTTTTACCGGATGTCCAATATTAACGGTAAACACGCGAAATGGTTGTATGCGAACATCCAGATGCTATCGCTACCTCGGAGAGGCTATGTCCCATCTCTCGTGCGCCGACTATAACACCACGTTCAAACTCACTTAAATCTTGATAACCTGCCATTGTAGCAGCAGTAACCGATGTAGCTGCTGACCGCATCGCGTTACTCTGATTGGTTCCATACCCTTGTTACTTGTATACGCACGCCTATACCAGTTTTACCATGCATTAACTTCGTATGTAGTCAGTCTAATCTTTTGTAGATAGGGCTAATTAACATGAAATTTATCAAGTGGCATAATTTTGAAAATACGTGTCTGAACCAGTTCAACCACGTAAGTTTAAATGGCCTACCGTAGCGCTACCTGTGTAAAGAATTTGGTGGAAATCGGTCGATTGATTTACGAAATATGGCATAACAATTTTATTTTCTTATGTGGAGCTATCAAACAAAAATTTCCTAAAAAGAGGTTCTGTATTGCATGATTCTAATAGCTATCTAGTGTCAGAACAAAAGGTTTGTTTGACCTTTGCTGAATTGTTGAATAGAAATGAGAGATATCTTAATTATTTATATGGCCGCCATTTATAAAACAAGTGCGTGAACCCACTTAAATCGTGAAGGTTTACATGGCTTTCGGTAGCAGTACTAATGAGCAAAATTTGGTAGAAATTATTTGAATGGTTCTGGAAATATGGCAAAATGTAAAATTTCCCCACCTGGAATTATTTAATAAAAATGCTGGAAAAAGAATGTGTCTGTACCCATAATTGATACTTCTAATGATATTTGTTGAATTGTTAAAAATATTACCATTTTTAAAAGACTTCCCTAACTTAAAACACGTAGGTTTACATGTACTACTGCATCACTACTTGCATGTAAAACTTGGTGGGTGACGCCGTCGGTTGATTGGTCCTCGGGATATCGTATAAGACATCAGTTTTTTTTTCATGTGACGATCTTTATAAATGGAGGACAAAAGAGTTATGCATTGGTACAGGGGTCTCGAGATTTACTTCTTATGAGGGCTATATTTCAAACTTGAAATCCCAGCAGGGGGCCTGATTATCACGTTTCATCATAAATTAAAGACTTGACATAAAATATGTATATATATTAAACATTGTATACAGATTACAGTTTAACATTCAAGTACACTTTAGTGAGAGGTATGCAACATGCTTTTCAAACCCAGAATTTTGTCAAACTGTCTGTTGAATAAGTACAATGCCTCTCAAATGTTGGTCACTCAAGTTACTTCTGTATTTTTACTAAGTGAACTTCAACAAAGAAAATGTTTGCTCACACCTTTATGTAGTCCCAAACATAGACAAGAAACTGCGTGCAAAGTCTTCGATTTTCTAGTAATTTTCTTCTGGAAGGAACTTGTAAAACTGAACAAGGCTACCTTCTTTGAACTTGTCCTTCATTGCGTAATTAGCTTGCAGATCAATTAGTTCCAGCTGCAATAATGGTTGGAAATCTTCAATTGCACAAGAAAAAGGTCTCTGAAATATACTGATACTATTAGAATGCGCATGTCTGAGAAGGGTTTCTTCAGACCATCAAGAATTTTTGTTTAAAACAAAAGTGAAATTCTGAATCTTGTTCACCTTCCAATGACTGGCATCAAACGAAGTGTGCAAAATGTTTCCGTGAAATTAGTTGTTGAAAAAGAAGTGGTTTCTGTCAAATAACTTTGGCATTTGTGTAAAGATCACAGATAAGATTGTCTTACCCTGAAGGTTCTATTCAGTTCCTTCAAATGGAGAGCAACATCAGCAGAAAGCTAATTCCTACAATCATTCCTTATCAGACAAGATTTCCATATATCTTTTTTGCTCATTCGGAAATTTTCAATCTCTGTTTTCAAAGAAAAAAAAAGTTTGACAAGATTTTACCACAGCCCAACCACCTAACTGCTGTGTGGTTTGGAAGACCAAGTGACAGAGATTCCACTTCAATTAAAGACTTGAACTGTCTATGTTTGAGTCCATGAGACCGAATGAAATTTACTACAGAAATCACAGGATCACCCAAACGCGTCCACCGACTTTCCACATGAAGGATACAGTTTAGTGTCAACGGTTTCGTAACACTATTTACTTCACATTCTGCATTCAGTCTTCTAATGAAACCATTCTTTGTGCCACAAATATTTTCCCCGCCATCTGTAGTAACACATATGAGCCAAGAAAGAGGAAGGTTGTACTTTTCAGCTAAAGTAGTCTGCAACCCCACATCATCACAATTTGTTGTACCGTGCAAGTTTATCAGATCTGCTAATTCTACAGTCACTTCAAACTCTCTGTTCACGCCTCTGAATAATAACAAATCCTGAGTCGTGTCAGAGGCATCTACAGACTCGTTCAGGGCTATTCAAAACCACACAAATTTTGATGCTTTTTCTGGTAACTGAGCTGAATCATTGCAGGCAATATCTTCATTTCTATGTTCCTCTATGTTTGGCGAAATGCTTATAGATTTACTTTGATCGATTTTGTCAGGAAACAGTTATTGTGCAATAAAAGCATGCAATTGTTTATTTATTCACCATCAGTGAATGGCTTATCTCTTTTAGCGATTTCCCTAGCAATTCGTAAATGTACTCTCGTAACAGCTTCACTTTCTTGAAAACTGTTTTTTGAAAATGTTTTGTTGTTGAAAGCAAAGTCCACGTTTTAATGTTAAGAATTTATGATCACGCACCTTGTCCTTTAATTTATNATGTTTTGTTGTTGAAAGCAAAGTCCACGTTTTAATGTTAAGAATTTATGATCACGCACCTTGTCCTTTAATTTATCATTGTTTTCACCATGCTTTGTTTAGAAGTGATGACGAATATTGTAATCCTTAAGAAAAGCATTAAGTTTATTACAGATCACACACAGTGCTTTGCTTTATTTCTCTATAACAAACTATTCCACGCACCATTTGTCATTAAAGACATGGCGTTCACTATCCACTTCCCTCTTTTTACTCTGGTACAACATAGTGTTCACTTATTCAAACAAAAACAGTCAGCCTTAACATAATATAAAGAGACAAAGGACACGGTCTGTAAGATTTGATTTAATCACAGTAACAACAGAAAAATAATGCGCCGAAGTAAAGCAACAGCGCTCCCTGCGATCTCTGTGCTNTTTGATTTAATCACAGTAACAACAGAAAAATAATGCGCCGAAGTAAAGCAACAGCGCTCCCTGCGATCTCTGTGCTGTTTATGAACAAGAAAAGTCGGAAATAGCATGTGTACATGTTTTAGTAATTTTAACCCCGAGGACCAAATGTTGCGTGTTATCAGCGTTACTACACTAGTGTACAGCATTATCATTTAGATTATATGGTTGCCGAAATCGAGAGGAAAAGGTTGTTTTCCTACAATAAGAAATACCATGAATATTGAATTACCTCGCAAGAGATGAGGATTCTCAGAGTCCGTGAAGTGGTGTGTTTGTTTCCGTTACTGGTTTTAATCAAACGGAAATTTACATGTTTTTCAATGTTAATTTTTTGCACACGCCACGGGCCTGATTAAACACCATCATAGGCCGAATGTGGCTCGCGGACCGTATCTTGGAGACCCGTGCATAAGCGCATTCGATTATTGTTATAAATACTGCCAGTATACATAGTTACGTTATAAGCAGTTGGATAGTTTCGTATATATACAATATACTACTACTAGAATGTTTATACAGCCACCATTCTGAAAATAAGTGTCTGAACCACTTAAAACCTATAAATTAATATTGCCTACCATAGTACATCTTCTTTGCCAAATTTGGTAGGGACTGGTTTATTGTTCCCTGACATATGTCAGAAATACCTATTTTTTCACGTGGTGCTATACTAATGACGGATAAATGATGCTTTGTGGAGAGAGATTTGGTGGTTGTAATATATAGTGCTAACAAACAAATTTAATTTAAAATTTGTTTCGTATTTTTGTAAATATAACATACAAAGGTAAAATATTTATATAGTTTCTATTGCGAACAATATTGTCATACCAACTCAGAACATATTAATTTACCTCTCAAGACCTCGATGTTGAGAGCCGCCCAAATCTATTCACTCATGTCAATTTTCATGGCTTACCGTAGTGCTACTTGTATGCCAAATTTGGTAAGGATCTGCTTATTATTCCAGAGATATGACATAACAATTATACTTTTTCATGTGATACTTACAAAATGGTGGATAAAGGAGTTGTAATATATACTGACAACATAGAAATTAAATTTTGAATTTATTAAATGGTTTTGGCGACACAGCATACTAAGCTAGTCCACATGGGCGCCATTTGGATTAGAAGTCATTGACGCACTTAAACATACTATTTTACATTATCTGCTACAGTACCATTTCTTTGCCAAATTTGGTAGGAGTCTGTAAGTTGTTTCTCGAGCTATGACATAAAAATTTATTTATTCATGAATGCCAGTACACAAAATTAACCTTGAAGTGATCGCATCGTTTCGACGATACTAAGCTAAATTGGCTATACGGCTGCTATTTTTAAAAATAAGTGCCTGACCCACTTTAAAGAAACCAATTTATACCACCTGCAGTAGTACTACTTGTTCGCTAAATTTGGTAGGAATAGGTTAATTGTTTCCCGAAATAAGACATAAAAACTTAATTTCTAATATGTGGTGCTATCTTAAAAATGGCGGGCAAAATTGGCTTATTTTCGTATATATTGTAATAAATATTTTCAGCATACAAAATAAGTTCAAAATTGGCCGAATAGCGTAGCAGATGTACGAAATAAACATGTTATTGTATGGCCGTCATAATGAAAATAGTATTACTTACTTGCCAAATTTGGCAGAATTAGTTGAGTAGTTTTCGATCGATATATATAACCTAAAAACCTTAGTTTTTTCATGTCTTGCTATTTCAAAATGGCAGACCAACAACGATATCCATATCTAAATCCAATGATTACTTGATGCACTGTCTACATAAAACAATATTTGGATTAAGTCGGCTGAATGGTACTCGACATATTACTCAACACATATTAACACATTTTGAAAGTAAGTACCCGGATTGATCAAAAACTATAAAAGTCGGATATCCATGCTAAGTGCTATATGTAAACCGAGTTTGGTCAAATTCGTTTAACGCGTTCGAATGTGTTGAGGGACAAACTCACAAACCTAAAGAAGCATTCACAGACACACAGACAGGAAAGTTATGTCATAAGCCTTTCATTCCTTTGGAAAGTATGCTAAAAAGTGGTGAATTGGTGACCTGGAGAAAAAATCGGAATTTTAAGATATTTATTTTATTGATATACGCGTATAAGTGAAAACACTGATTTCAAAAACAATATTTTACTAGACAGTCTCCTTAATGGGAAATGTCTAGCCATGATACCCAAAAGTGAATGCGTACTAGCAAACTCGTAAATATAAGAAAAAGGGGGGAAAAATTAGGTTTAAATAATTTAAGGTGTGTTAAGCAAATGTCACTTTTAGACTTCTCTTGTTTTAATTTATCCCCAAATGCTTTAGGGGTAATATTATTCTTTCATTTTCGGAGCCGCGGTGGTGTATAAGTCAGACTAATCGCCATCCACCAAAGTGAATCGGGCTTTATTCCTGACGCGGACACCCAGATTTTCACATTTGGGAAACGTGGTGGACGTTGCCGTTCCCATTATGGTTTTCTCGGGTTGCTCCTAGTTCCCTTGTCCTTGAATTCAGCCGCTATTACGATGTTAATTGCAGACCAAAACCTCTCAACTCAATTCTTATCAGTAATTTGCAGTTGTTTGTTAAAGGTAGACTTCCGTTTACATAAATCTATTTTATTTTTAGTAACACGTTAAGTGTTTCCATTGATATTATTTACGAAATCGTTCTACCTAATAACGGATGAATCAGACCGAATAAGCACAGTTACAGAAAACAACAGATCGTGGTAAAAACATAAATAAATTAAAAATGCTTTCATATTATGTATAAAATGAAAGATGAGACTATTTATAATATATATCTAACAACATATAGGTTGTTCCACCACTCAACTGACAAATTTTGTCAGCTTGTTATACAGATCATTGGCAACAAAGAAAGTCATATACACAATAGGCTATGCAGCCCATTTCAGAATTACAGGGACGTAAATGTAATAAAAACACAAATTGGAATTACTGACTATCGTTAATGCACTTGACTACATTCATGTTGCAAGTACCACACAAGCTGTTAAAAATGTGCCCAATCTGACCGTAAGCAAGCTGCTAGTGTGGCTTGCGCGGCCAATCTTTGTTAGCGTGTCGGGGCTAGTGGTTGTGGAATAATGTCAGGAATCTTTACACGTGCAGAGTACGCAGGCATGGAGTTTTGTTTACGGATAATATGACGGAAGTAGGTGTTGTGCAGCAGCGGAGTATTCATGCAGGTGGATTGGAAGAGGTGCGCCAGTCTCATGGCCAGGGCGCCCTCCGGACCTCTCCCCATTTGACTTTTTCTTCTAGGGCTGCCCGAAAAGTAGGGCTTACAGCAAACGGTGACCAGATACAAGAGACCAGTAACTACAAACGATAACCTATGTCACTAATAAACTCAGAAATGAACAGGCATGCATCAGCAACACTCCATGGTATAACGTATCGCAACCTGCTTATGGTTAGATCGAGTACATTATGAACAGTTTGTGTGAGACTTACAACATGAATGTAGTCAATTATATTAAAGATATTCAGTGATTCCGATTTGTGTTTTTATTGCAGTTACTTCCCTGTAACTATGAATTTTTTTGTTGCCAATTACCCCAATTATCTGTATAACACGCAGCCAAAGTGTGTCGGTTGAGCAGCGGAATAACCTGTATAACAACAAAAACAAATAAATAGGAACCTTAGTATGCATGTCACCTAAATACGAAATTTATGCGAACCAAGCACTAAACTATAACGCATTGCACGTATAAATATATCCAAATTCCACTTGATTGAAAGATGTGATGACGGATATGTCCCATAATCAAAGTATTTGGCCTATAAAATCTGTAAGTTATGCTAACCACATGAAGAGATCATTCCAAATGTTTAGGTCTCCTTCCATCAAAGTTGACCTAAAGAACAGAAGCTTTACCCTTGGTATAATAAACCGGTTGTATTGTATTAATGTTTCATCATGTTATGTAAACGTACATATAGAGAAATATGAAACTAATATCATTGTAAAATGGGTTGTTTTTCAGCAACGAAATTTCAGCTACTGAGTAAAACAAATATGTGCACTCTAAAACGGAATCAGTAAATATTTGCTGATTGTCAGTTGACACTGTTCCACCTGGAATCAGTAGAAAAAAACAATCAATTTATTCAGTTAAATGAAATCCATTTTGAAATTGTATATTTAGATTTTAAAGTAATACTTATGGAAATATTTTGTGGACGGGGTTAGGACTGAACCTCCATCCAAAATGCAAGACTTACTCCGATCTCCATAGTCAACCGTTACACCAACTCCTTACTTTGCCACATTACGAAACAGTGTTGTATTTTGAATAGTATACAGTATAAGTAATGATGTGAAAATATTTCATGCTCTTGAAATATACACATATTATAAGTGCTTAAATTTCTTTGCAAAGTTTAAAAGCTGATCTACATTAAATTATGTTCAGATCCTGTGCTTTTAAAAGTAACATAAAGTTGTTTCAATTAAAGAGGTTGTCGCTGTTCTCTAATATCCGCCAATTAACAATGCAATGAGACTTTACAGAAAGAATCTTATTTTTAAGTAAGATTGATTAGTTATAGTAGTGAAATGTTAGAAAAATTTCAGTCTGTTATATAATTTGTCGTTTTATCATTATCAGAAAAGTAAACTTTCACAGAGTCAAACTTCTGTTGATAAAAATTCGCCTAATTTACTGCACCATTTCACTGTCGAATTAGTAGGCATAAAATCAATCCTGATCAATTTGTTACTAAACTAACTGTTTATTACTGTAAAGTCTTGTTGCATTATAAAATGATAACCTCGGTAATTTAAATAACTATATTCAACATTTAATGCATTGTTATAAACTTTACTTAATTCATGCAAAGTCATTTACGTACGCATACCATGTTGACGCGTAACGCATATTGAAAGTAGAAGCATCGCTGACACCCCCGCCATCTTACTCCCCGCGAGCGCCTGCAGTTAACATGCACCACGGGACACGCGTGACCAGGTCAGGTCGACCCGAGAGGATGTACAAGTCATTAATGCGTGCCGAGGTCATGCCGAGGTAGGTGAGCAATTTTCGCCTACAAGGGAATTAAGACACGTGCCAAGGAGGGTAATAGCTAGAATATCGCCGACCCACCCGAGATACGCAAGAAAAGGGCTGACAGAGCTTGGCAGTTGTGCCATGAGTCTCCCCCTCCCCTAGCAAAACGCAGGAGAACATGAACACATGCCGCGCAAAATCCGATGTAAGCTAAAGTTGCGCCAACGCAACGCTAGTTACACGGGGGAGAAGAGCTGACAGTCTTTGGCCGTAGGGGTACAGGTCACTCCCTCCTCCTCCCCCAACGAGTGAGGACACGTGTAAGGTTCTAAGGGCACCATCAAGAGGGTTTGAAAGCTGACTTGCGTGGCAAGGAGGGGATCAGTTGAATAAGATCAGTCGGAGCAGAAATTCGCGAGAGTCAGTCGGATCGTGAGGTCACCAGAAGAGGCATGTTGAGGAATCGTCCATCGAGAAGAAAACCCGGGG
This sequence comes from Clitarchus hookeri, assembly GCA_002778355.1. Classification (NCBI taxonomy): domain Eukaryota; kingdom Metazoa; phylum Arthropoda; class Insecta; order Phasmatodea; family Phasmatidae; genus Clitarchus; species Clitarchus hookeri. Next base: position 34,686 of record NQII01003434.1, on the reverse strand, counting down.
CAGCAGTCATGGAGGGTCGTCACCGAAGCCAGGGCCTGTGAAAGGCCGCCCGAAGCACCGGACCTCAACCTACCACCGGAACACCCAGAACTACCAGCGTCTTCACTCAAAAAAACCTTCCCGACGCCTAGCATCTCCTCCAAGACGTCGGCAACAGTTAGCACCAGTACGTCAATTAACCCTTAAGGCCCCCAACTCGCAAGGTATCATCTCGGAATTGTATCTGTACATTTCTTTTGAGACAATATAACCAAGTAGTAAATTGAAACACCGAGTGACTACAGTTATTGTTTACTACCCCTATACAATATCCCAGGCACCCATAGTCTGCGCCAGAAAAATAACTCAGACCCTATGAACAACCCTGTATCCTACAGGTGGGGAGTAGTATCAATGTACATATTTTAAGAGTTTTAAGTATTTTGACTTTACAAGACTTATTGCTGTTTGGCATTATATGCTTTTATTTGTTTTAATTAAGAACGCATATTTTTTTATACAAGAGATTATTTATTAATCAACTCTGAATAACAAATTTTCTACTTTTTGAATTACTAGACATCTTTGAACTGAAGGATTAGTGGTTTTCCTGTACAGAGTCTGGATGGAGCAGTTTCAATTGGTAATAAGTACATATTTACTGATTCCGATTTAGTGTGTGCAATAAGTACTAAAACTGATTGATCAATAATCTCTATACATGTATCAAATTGTGTTTGCTGAGAAAGGGTTGTTCTTAATTTTATAGTTTGACCACTAATTTAAGAAGTTTTATCACTGTATCATACATATTACTAATATTTTTAATATATGTAAATGTGAATACTGCGAGAGCCTGATTAAATTAATAGTTAATAATATCTTTACGACTAGTGACAAATTTTGCATGTGAGTTACAAAGTGACAGTGTTAGCCACTTGGTTGTAACGTCCATGGTTGGATGTTGCTTAAACAACTTCTATTCCAGTAAATATATTTTGAAATATAATATTATTAGACACTCGTNTCCATGGTTGGATGTTGCTTAAACAACTTCTATTCCAGTAAATATATTTTGAAATATAATATTATTAGACACTCGTCTTGCACTTGAAATTCTCGTAGCTCATCTCTTGTGATAATACTAAAGCTCTTCGTCACTCTGATCGGAAAGATATCAGTTGTTTTATTTTGGTCAAAGAAAAACCTTTTACGCAAAACACAATAGTCCCAGAAACATTTTAAATGCCTTGTAATTTTTTAAAGCAATAAAGCTATAGAAAATTTTACCAGACGACAATGAGAATACGTTAACGCGTAAAGAGAAAGCCTCTGAATAACCTTTTCCTCGATCAATACTTGAATGGTAAAAGAGTGGCATACCAATACACAGAAGTACTGCATATGTTTTCAGAACATAATAAGCAACTGTATATTATATACCTATAGCCTATCTAAATAGTCATAAACAAAGTCATACAATGTGACATATTTACAATAAATCACACGGCATATGCGCAATGGCACTTAATACAGTTATAATATAGAGGTAGTTAAGGTAATTTAATCTATCAGAATTAAAACCCTAATTTAATTAAATCCCTTCATAATTACTGAACACAATTACGTACGTTACGTAGAAGAAGGTAATTTTTGGCCAGCACTGTACACTGCGAGGCTTAGTGCCAAAGTGATCTTCCTAGTGAAGATCCGATTCGCAAACCGTGCTACTGGTTTATGGTATGGCTGGTTCATATCACTATAGCAAACAAATTAAGCCTATATCTCACTGGTTGTTACAATAAGACATGTGTTGTGCTGACCTAAGTACCGTACGCATACATTTTTTTTCTTGGCAACACCTGAAACTGCAAATTTAAGCAGGTCTTAAAGATAATGTATTAAATTATATCTGACAGGATAAATTACAAAAAAAACACTAAAATGCATAAAATTTTTTTTATAATTTTGCTCGGTTTTCACATATACGTTTACTGACGAATTTGGTGAGTGGAGTAGGGAAAAATCTAATTATTATTTTCCAATAATCGCAGGGTGCGAGGAATATCGTTATTAAAAGCAGATTTCCTTCTCAACTAGAATTATTTCTTCCGTCCCCCCCCCCCTCTTCCCATCTTATAAGAGTTAATGAATGTTATTTGCTGCTTCCTCTGGCATACACGGTATCCAACTGTATCCTTCCGCGTAGCTAAGAAGTGTTTTACTTGATAAGTGCGTATGTCAGCTAGCTACACTTCTAAGTCTCAAAAGTATGTAATTAGTAACTGCCTGAAAAATCGTTTTTTCATATCACTGAGTGATAAAGAGAAAATAGTTTGCAAAAATGTCCTTATTTTAAGCAATTTTTTTTAAAAAATTGCGAAAAAATTTCATTATGAGATTTTAAACATTTGTTAAAGTAACACGTGGTATATAATTTTATCTTGAATTATCTCGCTTCGGCGAGTGAGTTAGATTTTAATATTTGAATGTCCCAAAAAAAGTAATTTTGATACGCCATTGGGCAAAAAAATTACGCAGTCTAAAAGTCGCTATGCGAGTAAATAGTACTTGTAATTAATTTCACACAATTAAAACAGTATTTTGTAAAAAATTAAATAATATATATTTTATATAACCAGCACCCGTAAGTGAGAATTGGCCTTCCCTAAGATGTACAACCCACATGGGATTTGTTAATTTAGCAAAGATATTGCAATGTGAAGAAAACCAATAACAAACCTCTATATAAATCCCTTGTCCAAAGATACCACTTTAATTATGACATGTTTTGAACGCCAGTGCCAGATTATCTGAATTATACAAGTCGGTAGATGATTTATTCATTCATTTTCGCTAGAAACTCCCAGCACATAATACCAACTGCTTGAATATAAGGGGATGTTTATACTAGTTCAGTGCTGTTTGGTAAGAAATGAGAGGCTTATTATAGTACAGATTTGGTAGCATAAATTTTCGAAATTACATTAACACACGTGCACCTTCAGAATCCTATATAGGAACGGGCGAAACACTAAAACAAAGCTAAGTAAATTTTTTTTCAGCTGGGATGAACACTGATATTTACAAAGTTATTTATAAATTATTCAGTTCCAATTGACTGCATGCAACATTTCGCGAGTATTTAAATGTGTTTAGACTTTTTTTTAGGCGACACATTTCTATAATTATCTGACAGATCTCAGATTTAAAAAAATATGAACAGTTTTAAAGGACAATAAAATACAAAGAATACCCGTTGAACAAACGTTATTGCCATGGAAAACTTTTATATTTTGGCAGTATTTCACTCTTATACGAGAAAACTCGAGAATTACCTTAAACAATTGAATATCTTTGAAGACAATTTTCTGCAGCAAAGCCGAGTGACGGGATATCTAAAACAAATGTATCATAACGGAAGGAACTGAAAGCCAATTTGGATGAAGGTAACCTTATATTCGTTTATGTATTCAATTATGGGAGGTTTTTATACGTGGTGGAATTAAGACGAAATACTCTCGTCATCTTCATAACCGCAGAACACCACATTATCTTGAAAAATATTTGAAAGCAGTATATATCAGGAAATCTATATATGTTATATATAACTGGTAAAAAAAAAATAGGTTGAAAACGTTCCTTAGTAGAAAATAGCAATCTAGCACACCACATTTGCATTATTGCAATTTCCAATAGACGAGAAAATAAAAAGAATCATTAACTGCGGAAAATGAGTTCTTGATATGGTAAAGCTTGAATCTGTAATTATAAAACCAAAACCTGTTTTTCAGATTCCTTATTAAAATTAAACTGTGTTAGTGTGTTTAAACAGTTCATTATACCTCTTGTAATACAAAATGAGAGAGTTCTTACATTATTTTAAAACTTGGAAATCAATCAGCCGTATATAATAATTAATTACTTAGCGCCATTGAGCGTAGTAACAATCCCAACAGCAATCTGAAAATGACCGTCCAAAGATATATTCTTCTCTGATCTGGACTATATGTAGGACGTTACCAAAGAATAAAACTTCATTTTATGTTAGAGTTAAAAAAATGCATGGATCCAAAATTCTTTCCATTATTCCCATTTACCATTCGTCTCGATACTGTTTGCTGCGAGAAGCGATATTTTCAAGCTATGCATGTGAATAAAGAGTATATATGCCTTCATATGACCAGAGTTCTGAACTGAAGCGTGGCCGTAAAGGAGCAATACCACACTGAAAGATGTCATAAGAAGATGCTTACGTTTATATGGCAATCATAAAAGTAAATATAGAAGTTTTCTCAATCACATTGTGTAACGCACATCCCATTATATATATATACATATATTGCTTTTAAGTGGCATTTACTAAACGCCTATTTCAGGAATTTAAAATTCGCAGTATATAGGACCTGTGAAATCAAAACCAGGATCCTGGCGTAAAACGTTCCATAAACGCCGTTTCTTTTAAAGCACTCCGGGGATAAATGGCGTGCTTTTGGAGTCGCGCCAGACACCACTCCACCAATCCAGCGGGTTTATATAGAAATAAATGTCTGTGATGTATTCACGATATGATTGATAGTTCAATTCTCTTATTACAATACTGTAATATGTTTCATAACATAACGTACTACGGCCACAGGAATTACTAAGCATGCTTCCTCGACTTCTTGGAGTCTGCTGATGCCCTCTTCGTCATCTCTGTGAAAAAGACAGTGGGAGGAGGAAGGACCTACATAAATAATGTGGTTTTTACCGTTTTAAATACTTTTTTAGTGTTTAACACATGAAACTTTAAATCAAAATGGACCAGTAAGAGATTAAATACGCTCCTTGAGCTACAACCTGCTGCCACATGGACAGTCTCGTTATTAATGTCTTGTTAAGTTCTGGCGTACTATTATGCATTCCGTGGTATGAAAGTGACACTCTTCATTTTTCATTATATTGTGTATCTGAGCCAAAGTTAACCATTTAAAAGGATTTTCGGAACCTAAAAGGTGCTTTTCAGATTTAATATTAAATTTTCAACAATATCCATTTCTCTGTATCAAGTGGATTATGAGCATTACATCATAGCTGTAACTTTTTTTCTAATTTCTTGACTTTCCTGTCAGCATTCGTGAATGCATACATACGTACATATGCACCGACGACAAGATTAAAAATAAACAAAATCATTACATAATGACACATAAACTAAATTTTCCCATATTAACAAGGTCAGTATAATTAATAAAGTGAACAGTGAGCTATTAACACGTGAAAATAACACTCTTAATTATCTTGTTAATAGTTTATTAATAATATTATAAAAATAAAATAGCGATATATAGTCTTCGAAAAGAGGTGTTTTGCATATATTCTAACGAATAAAATAGAGAAAAATATATTTTAATATTAATGACATAGTCAGTAACTAGTAAACAACAGCAAAAACTATAAAAAAAGACTAGTATATTTTGGCAGAGTGCAAAATTATTAATTTTTCCAGATGAACATTAGTAGAATAGAAATGGCAATTTGGGCACATGGAATGTGGTTGTAGAGCATGGAGCGGGTCATTGGCTTCGGGAGTAGATCATGTTGGATAACCTCATGATCGTCAAAATGTCCCATTTTAACGTAATATTAATTCGCAATTCAATTGTTTAGTCCCAAAACCACACTGACCTATCAAGATCTGCAAAAAAATATCGGCAATTTTTAGGACTGAATTATATGTTTTGTATTATGCCCAATTTGTCAAGGCGAATCCAAGTCTCCTTGATGTGTGAGCTGAAAAAGTACTCAAACAGTACGGTGGATTCAATACTTCTTGATGAGTGAACCAAGCCCTGTGGATAAGGTAGGGCAGTGGCCATGTTTGTTTACATTATTAACTCGACTGCCACCTTGTATTTCTGTAACGTTGACCTTAACGCCGAAAAATAAAGAAAAACAAAAACATCGTAAAAAAAGTCGAATCAGAATCAAAATTAAAAATTAAAAATATCAAATGAAAGATTATTTAAAAAAAAATTATATAAATTTCAAAGTAAATAAATTTTTTACGATTAAAAATGCAAGATTAGAAAAAACATTTTAATAAACGTAAAATTTAGAATGTCTTGAAAATGTCGAAAAATTTTTGAAAAAATTTTGTTATCATATAAAGGTTTTCATGAAGTAGGTACGGGGTTCGAATCTCGTAAAGATTGCGGATATCACATACCCAGCTTCTCCTGCATGGCGACCAGGATACGACACACCCACCACTTTATTTCATTGGCTATTAACATTTTCAGAACCACTTTAATTTACGGTTTCAGGGGTTGCTAACAAACATTTATGATACGTGCTGTACTTATGTCGTTACAACACTTGTTTCGTTGTCACAGTCAATGAGCTGCAGGCTGTAAGTTCGGCTGCAGTATATGAACCAATTATGACCTAGACCAGTGAGACGGTTTCCGAATCATTTACCCACCGGTAAGATCATTGGTCATTGATGTTTGCGATGTGCAATATAAACCCAAAACTATCTACACGTACTTAATGTACACAATTCTGTACACTGGGTATAAATGTGTTATACCCCTCCCCCCTCCAAAAATTTTTTCTTCTCCACCATCACCACTACCATTTACTTACTATAGCTCGACCCCTAGCACTACCACTGTAGTGTACTTGTGGGGAAAATATTTTACGTTGGTGTCACATTTATCGCTCGTGATTGGCTGTTGGTCATGTGACATCTCCATATCTGCAGATAATTCATGTGACCAAAGTCGCGCCACGTTACAGTTCTTAGTCTGCTACGAGAGGCGACGCATTGCTCTTTCTTCCCTGGCTTTTTTAGCATTCAGTGCTGTAAGTTATTTTTGTCCAACTCTTCCATCACAGTTCGCGAGTGTTATAAGTCGTTCTCGTATTTACACATATATTTTCCCACCAAAGTGCAAAATCTCAAATTCTAAGTACTTAACCTGTTTGTTTCAGCAAGCTATTGGACCTAAGTAGCTTAAAACTAGCATATATGCATCATTTCATTATAATGGCTAGTGTGTCCCGTCGTTTGAATTCAGCCAGTGTACTCGAAGAAACGAAAAGAATGGCTGCGCGAAGAATGGAGATTGCAGGTTACTTAAGTGGGAAATGTGGCGAACTCTTTTTCAAGAAATGATAACTTGTAAAGACACGTGTAAACCTGCAAGACTGTAGGTCCGTCGCCTGCCAAAATGCTACGTGTGCAGCCTTTATCGGCATTTAAACCAAGGGTTCAACTTGTTAATCTATAATCGTGTAGGCGTCAGTCAGGTCCCAGAATCGTGGAAGTTTCTCGGATCGTTAATGAAAACGGGTTCATTGAGGTTGAAACTGCATTCCGTCGTAATTTAAAGAAATACGTAGCCCATAACTAGAACCTTTCGTCAAACGATATTTGCACATTTTTAATTCGCAAAGAGCACAAGAGCACTAGAGTCAACACAGTTTCGTGCATAGCTTGCCACATCGCCTCTATGCGCAAAGAGCTCTCTGAAATTTAGGAGGTAGCTATCAATTTGGGGAATTATATTTTAGATAAGTTGTGCGGCAAGTCTCCTTATTCTTATAAAGAATATGTATTAAAACTGCAGTTGCTAAAACTATAGGGGAAAAGATACATTTTATTCATTTTCGCTCTCAAATAAAAAAAACACAGGTACTATAGAGGAGAAGTTTCTCGTACACATGTGAGTAAAATTTCATAAATACTAATCTTATGGAATCGCGTCTCAAAAATACGAATTTAATAAAATATGTTATTTACGTATTCTTAGTACGACAAATACATTTTTTACTACTGAAAAGAAAGACTTAACGTATTAATTTATTTATAGTAACAGTAATAATCTCTGGGAAAAAAAACTTTTGCATATTTATGCTTTCATGTTAGACATTAATTTTCCTTTCTGTAGATAGTGGGATGCAAGCAATTTAGTGATCCGTATATTTTCTGCAATGTTGTAATCGCAAATACTACCAAAGAAAAGCTGTGAAAACGTCCATGTTGCCGGAAAATTTTGGTTAGTTGTCAGTTTAAGATATTACAGACGCTGCACAGAGAAAAGTGTAGACCTAAACAGTGAAATGTGTATAGTTGTAGAATTGGATTAAACCACCGTTTATAAGGAGTTCTTCACAAGATACACATTCCCGAGAAATCTGCTAGCAGAAGATACTCCAATAAATAACGCTCAATCTAAGGATTCATTTAAACGTATATTTCCAACCGTCTTATTTTAAAATTGAAAGACCACTCTCAATATTTGGACACTACAGTGAAGAGTCGCCTTGGAAAAGAATCATTTTTAACGTAATCATGTGCTGTTCTCTGAAAAGACAATAGTATTTTTAAATTACTAATTCATACAAAGAAATTTCAAAAGGTTATGTGTCAAGATATTTCGTAATAGTCAAAAAATGCAAAAACTCCACAAATATCACAGTGGAAGACATCAACATTTTTTGGGGGAATGATTTTAGCTACAAAATATACGACTGGAGAATCGTGTTTCCCTTGACAATGCGCAGATTACAAAGATGTCAAAGCTAAATACACATCACAGTAATTGAGCGAAAATTTATAGTCGATATACCTATAGCTGACACAGTTCTCATAGCAAAAAATGTCACAATTTAAAACATATGCGCTTCAGCCAAGCAGTTCAGCTCTCAAAAAGGCTATAGCTAAAATAAGCCTTATAAAATATTAACTACCTTCAGGCAAGCTATGTACATTCCACATAAATAAAATAGCAGCTGGTACACCATACGAAGAATTTTGTCTCCAAACCACACAACAGGAAGTACTAAAAATGGGCTCAATTCGTCCCAAGCAGGCAATTCGTAGTTGGCTGAAATATCTAAGGAAAATACATCACAAGGTAATAGAAGCAAACTAAAATAAAAAACTCACAGCATTTATTGTTGTTACTGATGAAGGTAGTACAAGATAAGATGAAGTACTTTCAACTGCGCAGCGGAAAGTACTTATTGTTAGGAAGTGATGAGGCTTAGCTGAACGGCCTGCAATGTCGCACCTTCATACATCGAACCAGGGCACGAGCGTGATTGCAGTAATACCTCGCGAAAGGCAGTTGCAGAAACACCTTCCACCGGCAAGTAAATGGGGACAAAAATATTAAACAACGCACCCGATATAGGCCAGCGTAACACTGGGAGCGGCGTATTTTGTCATTGGGGCAGCGGACCAAGAAGCCACGGCGATGGTTGTGTCCGGCCGTCGTTAACAGCCTCTTAGAATAAGCCTCCGGCAACATGAAAAAGGTGGGGACTTCCAATTAAATTGTAATAGTATTGGCATGAATTAATAATACCTAATATAATTAATTTGCATATTTCTATTCAATTTAAGCTCCCCCGATTAATAGTCACGTAAATATTTGTTGTATAATCCTTATGTTCAATAAACCCCTTCATATACTGTTGTGCTCTACCTAATTATGATACATTATTTAGGTATGCCCACAACTTATTTCAGGTATGAATTGAATTAAAAGGTAATTCATAGCATTACTAATGCTAAAGCAGATGGCACTAAAAGATATAAGACACCAACTCCACAAACTCAAATCACAACTCAAACAGATGATGCAGCAAATGGTGCCAATATACAATAGCTAAAACGAAGAAAGTGCATTCCACACTGATATCATTAGCATACATCTTCACTAAGTAATATGCTCTGGGCAAGCGAAGCTTTGTGCATATAGATAAAGTAGATGTGTGGTGCTTATAGTAAGTAGAATGTCGCTTACAATCCCCCTCCCCCGCCATATTATCATCCCCGCGAGCGCCAACAAGTTGACACGCGTCGCAGGACACATGGACTGCCAGGACAGGTCAACCCAGAGGACGGAACTCAGTTACATGTGTCAAGGTTGTGACGAGTAAGAGCTGGCATATCACCGAAGCACCCGGAAGGTGCTGCGTAAAAACGTAGGAAAGCGGGCGAAAATGCAGTGGCACCAACACGTACCTCTAGTTGCACAAGAGAAAAAAAGGCTGACAAGCTTGGAAGTGGTGCCACGAGCACTCCTTCTCCCCTCCCCTCCCTTAGCAAACCGCGGGGAAACTTGGACACGCGCCGCGGAAGGAGAGCTGACAGGGTAAGTTTTAGGGTGCAGGTCACCCCTCCTTCCACCAACAAGAACCATGGCACATGTATGAAGTATTCTTTGTTCTGTGACCTCCTCCGCACCCCTCCACCAACAAGTGAAGGTGCATGTACAGTCTTAGGGAGAGAGTCAAGAGAGGATATAAGAGAATTTACGACATAAGAGGGACTCAGTTTTTATCACCGCGCCAAGAGTCAGTTGAGNGACGTCGCCCTCAGTTAATCTGAGTTAGTTAAATAGAGTACCACTCCTCGGAAGTTTTTCTGTATATATAAACTCGAGACAATATAACCAACCAGTTAAAGTGAAACACCGAAAGTCTACCTTATTGGTTACCATCAACCTATCAGGCACCTTATAGTCTGTGCCATTTAACATTAGCTGAGATCCTATTCCCCACAGGTGGGGAATAGCATCAAAGTATAAGTCATGNAAAGTCTACATTATTGGTTACCCTCAACCTATCAGGCACCTTATAGCCTGTGCCATTACACATTATCTGAGATCCTATTCCCTACAGGTGGGGAATAGCATCACAGTATAAGTCATGACATCGAAATAACAATACCCAGTAACTACCCCATCAACACATCACACAAAAATAACATGTTTCAAGGAACCGGCTCAAGCCCTGAGAATCGTAGCCCACGTAGCTACTAGAAGAGCAGACGATAAAACTGGGATAGAGAAAACTGCTTTAGCCCAGCATCGCACTGAAAATCGCTACACTGAAGACATTTTCTCCTCTAAAAGCATTGCCCAGTTCTCACAGATGTCATAGTAGAAAACACACCTACTCTTAAGGCTCGAGTCCAATCATCGATCAGCGATTCTGTAACTCCGACAGAAGATTAAACGTTTTGTATACAGTAGAGTACTCTGACAACAATCAGGCTGTGTGATATTTTATTTTATGAACACAATCTTTGATTATATTAATTATGATGAAGCAGAATGAAAGAAAACTTGGTTTTATACTGGTCAATTTTAGAAATGTCACAAATCTTACCTGAAGGTACACAAAATACACATCAAAGATTTAAATACCGTTTACAACATTTCTAATCAATTGGCTTCATTGTAATCGTTTCGATGATAACTGTATTAAAATTAACAAGAAAAGTGTTTATCTATTTATTCATAACCCAAATTACTTATTACAATTACAATTACTCTAAAAATAATTTACACCCTTCAAAACATGACAACACACAGAAGTCATCTTTTGTTTCAATATACGAATAGGCCTATGTCATAAAGATATTTTAATTTTTGAAATTATCTTTTGCAATACAATGCATAATGTCGCAAAGTTTATAACCTGAATGTTTAAGTACTTCCGAAACGTGGCGAAATAAATCTTTTGCAGAATAATCATATATATTGAACATAAAGATATTTGTTCAGGATAGCAAGAAACAATTTTAGATAATTCGTTTGTGTCTAGATTTCTTAGTGTAAATATTTTAAACCGCGCTGATTGTTTTGTCAGCAGCAACGACTAAAAGTTTTAAAAAAATTTTCTTTGCAGCATTTTTTCATGCTATGGTTGTAAATTTTAAATAAATTCAGGTAAAATGTTTTTTTCTATATTTGGGCATTCCTGACTATCTGCATTAAAGTATGACTATGCCAGTGGAAACCACATTACACAGCCATGCATAAGTATGTAAATACGACCGAACTAGATATTTGGTATACATTTTTGTGCGTCAATAATGCTCCATCACATAAAAATATGTGTATGACTAAAATTAATACGTACGTTGTAAGTCGCTGGGTCGTGTTAAAGCACACCTTCACATAAAACATCCCCGTTACTGAATTGGAACTGACGCAGAGCCTGGATAGGATCCGTAAGGAAAATGTAACCTTTTCGCCATCGTCATTTTTCACAAACTCAATGCCAGATTCTGAAGCGCGTTCCTCTCAAGGCGAAGTAACGAGATTACGGGTCCATTTCCCGGCTTTATTAATCTCAAGCCACGACTGATAGATCGAACCCGGCGTGCCAATTTCATTACCATTGCTGAAAGCCTTGGCACGCCCGTTCGTGCCTCAGCCGGCGCGATCCAAGGGAGCATTTCGAGCCTTTTCCTGACCTTCCGCCTCGACAACGGGAATGAGAATGTAACATGCAACATCACTGTGGGTGCCACTTTCTTTGCCCCACGTAGCAAAGTCAGTACCGAGCACTGAGAATATTTTCAATTATTGCCAGTAATAAAAGAATTTCATCTTCACAGGGGAGAATAAAAAAAATATGATGCGCGGAAGTCAATTATTTATTAGCAGATTTTAAAGTCACCATTGTTTTGTGATATGTAATGTGTCTCTGAAAACAAAGAAGAGGGTTGACACAGCGGTTTATAAACTGCACTGATAATTTTTTTGTTTGTTTATGTATTGCAAGCATATATTCTTGCAGACATATTTTAAATAATTCAAAGGCAGGCGTGACTACTTTACTGCATTGCTAGCGACCGTTTGAAAAATTTCACATTCTTATATTAATAAAACTCATGTCATGAGAAAAAAATCACTATTTGTTACGGATAACGTACTATTAGTCATGGCTCTTTTGATTTATTGAAGAAGTGCGTGGATACCAATAAATTGTTTTTGTTGGCATGCATAATTTGGTTATATGCCACTAGAACGAAAAATTGTTTTATATCCTGAGAATAATCTCTCAATAAAAATAGCTTATTAGAAAATCCAGTCCTTCAGAGTGCATAACAGGATGTTTATCGAAAATTCTAAACTCCAAGATGATTCTATTAAGTGACGTGAATTAAAGGTTATTTGCTAGAAGGTTACCAACAGGAAACTGTAATTATCTAACGTTAACTCTGATATTAAACGGTTAATAAGGCACTGGAGGCTAGCTGTATATTAAAACTTTCGTAATATATTGGCGACGTTACGCAGCTATTGCACTAGGCAGGCCGGCCAAGTAATTAACTCCCCAGAAGGCACAGCCCAAAATTTAATATTTACTTAGTTAAAACAATAAGCTGTAAGAAGTCGTGAAAATTAATCAGGAAGAATAAGAAATGTGGAGCAATATTTTAAGTTACTGCATGTATTCAATTTCCAACTAATATCATATACATGCATAATAGAGTTTAACGAAATTTAAATAACCGAAATGATAATAGCACAATAATTCACTCGTCATACTCCATACTGAGATCCAAAACCATTTATCTACCAAATTCTCCAACATCTTAATACAGGTGAAAAAACTTGCAAGAGAAACCCTGAAAAAAGTTTGCATTAACACGCGTGTCGTAAAAACGACGCGTAGACTAAAGAAAAGTAAATACTAGTATATGGTTAACATCTAAACGAATACGAAGGAGGTTAGCAAATTTTGATCCTACAACAGTTAAATGGAAATCTGCTAAATCTCAAAAACATATCGTACGTAAATATATTGTGTTCCCCCTGCACTGTAATGACAAATCGCTATAATTTAACTTAACCATTTTAAATTTATTTCGTTTCAGGCAGTGTTAAGAATGAACGCGTAGTTAATAAACGTCCTTAAATAAGTCTTCAGTGGCCATGTTACAATAATTTTTAGTTCTTAAAGTTTGTGTCCAGTTTTATGGTTTTTCATTTGTCTCTCTGGACATTATGTTGCCATGAACTCTGGAGCAATAACTTGCTATCACTTCGATGGTAACGAATTGGGAAGGCAGATATTGCGAAAATGCAGTTATATTTACCTGGAATACGGGTAGAAAGATCGTACAAAGATCCTATCTGTAACATCCGAAATTTGAATCAATGACGCTCGGTGCTAATGAGTTGTTTGGCTGACAGGCCAAGTCTTCGATGGTTCGAGACGCATTATGGCGCAGAAAAGCTTTAAATTGAAAGTAACATTCGCAAACCAAAAAAAATTGCGTTGGCCTGATCGCTATGCTGGCTATATTCTTGCGGCGGTCAAGTGAAATTATGAAATTATCATAAAAGTAAATATTATTAAACGTGCTATTTCTTACACATCTATGCATTAAATAAACTGAAAGCCATATAAATAAATTCAGTGCTCATAAATGTTTACACAGCACTTTTTATTCAACTTTATGTCACTAAATTACTTTTGTTCCGTAGTTACCAACCTAAATGGGTGCATGCCAGTCAGTGAGCCTTTAAAATAGATGCAGGTAGGGGCAGTTATACTTACCAAGCGTTGATTTCGAAAGGGTTCATTTGACCGTAAAGAGACTATGATGATTAGTTCTACCTGTCAAGGCGTAATATATATAAACCTTTTCTAAACAGTCTTCATTTCTTTAATGTTAACCTATTTGGTTATTAAACTCAAGATTTCTACATAAAAAAAATAAATATTTTTCAAAATACAAGAATATGTTAATGGTTGGTGAAAACGACCGAATATAATTCGGCAACGAAAGATAAAGTAGAATTGGAGAGAGAGAGATATAGAATTTCAGATAGAGAGGACTCTGCCGATAGTTAATTGTGCACGTTTAAATACATCTAGCAGGTTCTTACAGATTGTTGCCACGTATAAGAAATTTTGGGATATCTCGTTTCACATAATCGCGAAGAAAACTATTAAATAATACTAGAGTATTAATAAACCTTTATTCAACCATGTACTTTCAAAAAAAATCTTCACTATCAAAAATATTATAATCCTATAGCATCATTAATAGCTGCATGGTAGTAAAATTCACATTCACGTAAAAACATAATGGTTACAAAGATTGGAAAACCGTGTTATGCAGCACATGTACTTCGCAGTTCTACTGCACTGGTATTATTATATGTTAATGAAAAGTTCAATACCATCCTGAAATCACTCCCTTTAAGATATATGTAGCGTACTATTATTTCATTTCTTGATTTTGACGGAGTCCTTTACGGGATTATATGAGGTTAAGTGGATTGTGATTTATACTGGGCTTATCATTATGGTTTTACAAGTGTGGAAAAAGGTTCATATAGTATAATTTTATAACGTTTATTTTTAAAAATTTTATGATATCATACATCAGTCTGAAAAAAAAAGGAACTCTAGTTACAAAAAATTAAACAGAATGATGGGGATTTTATATTAATATTATATTGGGCCAAACATTTTTTAAATAGCACCTAAGTCATATGTTTGGCTAAAGATTAAAATGTTGCTTAGTGTCAACAGAACGACATACATCAATTTCTTAGAAATTAGCTCTCTATTTTTTTCAGTTAAGTTTTAAAATGTATTGTAAAATTCATATTTAAAGGGCTAGAAGTTTACATCCAATTGCAGGCGAGCCAGGAACTGGAAGCTGAAACAAAATGCTTAATGGTTACGCAGATTATATTGGAAAGTGCTTTAAAAGTGTAACACATAAACGGATACTGAGTATGTGTGCTGAATTAAATAAGAATATTATATAAATTCTAGCGTGGAAAACACAAATCATAAATCCTAAAATATATAAATTTGCTTGCATTTAAATAACTATTTATTTACTCTGGGCGATGAATTCTTGTGTAGTAATCTATTAAATATATAAATTTTTAACAACGTGCCAAAAAGTATTGGAAAGGAACGCGTGTGAGCTAACGTGTATATATATAATTCATATACTATATACATATAAAGTGAATGTGAACTATAAAGTAGCTTACTTGTCGGTAACTAAGATAAATAAAATCTCGGAAAATACCAAAAAGATAAATGTGGTAAATAAATAACCTCAACATATTTGCTTAGTAAAATAATGATTGGGACTTTCTGACCTAATCTTTATAAATACGTTAGTTCAACTGCTGTTATGAATATTGCTAACCAGAGTATACAGTAGGTTTCGGTGATATTTCATTAGTAAAATTGTATTTAATACCTAGAGGATTTAGTGGGCAAGACCTACTCATATTTCTGGGAATTAAGTACAATGAAATATGCTTACAGGCCAAAGAGAAATATCAGAAGACGACCTCTATGGTCAAAGTCGCTGAAGTGTCATATTCAGATCACGAGATCCAAGGTTAAAATTTAATATAAACAGTAAATGCGTGTTTAGTTATTTTATATGAATTCATGTTAATTTTTATAAATGTCTTCCCACATAAAAATATATTCAACTTGCCCAATGATATAAGTGAGTTAATAAATATTAAAATAAAATTAATTTTATTTCCTTATAATGGAAAATAACTAGTGACGTACAATCTTCCTAAGTACACAAAGTATAGGTTGTTTCAGAACAATAGGTACAAACGTCGTTAGGTGATTCTTTATGCTAAATGGAATGAAAAACATAGTAAGATTTATAGCCTATAGAGATTATTGAGCAGGTGTGTATCCTTAATTACAAGATGGCTGCGAATGCTTTTATGAACATAAATAAGAAACTACGCGATATTAAATAACAAATTTTCTTTCAGCGTTTATGTGAACGAAGCTGTTAAATGTGGGCATTTTTGTTTGATAATATCATCAATATAATAATAGTAAAATTTGACTGACATACTTTAACTGTTAGAAAATGTGTATCCATGCATGTTATAGCCTATTCGCGGTTTCTTCACACTTTTCGAATCAAACCTTTAAAAACTCACCCGATGTATGACGTGCTTAGTTCTTTGCTGATATGTCACGTATCGCAAGTTTTTTATACTTTTGATAGCATAAAAATACCTTATTTTTTGTTAAACTGAACTTTCACTTATATTTTATCTATAAATTGTAATGTTATTTATTATTAAAAAGAATACAAACAGGGAGATATAGGAGTGTTGATAATGCATGGTATGGAATAGTTCTTATGCACAATCTTATTACACTAAGTGCGCACGATTGCGGCGCGTTGTCCATGTGGTGTTACTTTATAGACTCGGTTAAACTTTGTTTGCATGATACGGAGGAATATCCTTGAAGTAGATCTTTAGCAGGGCTTCAGAAAAAGAGGAAGTAACCGTGAATGGACTATAATCGATATTTTTCGACAGATTAATAACAACCATGTTCAGATTAACAAAAATTCGGTCCTTGGTGTAACGCTCTCAGGCCATCTGTTCTATTTGAAATTCCCCCTATTTTTCAAACGTATAGTTATAACCCCTTGCAGCTATGCAACCTATAAACAGTAGATAATTTGTTGGTGTACCTTGCGAGCGCAATACGAAGTTAATTAATCCAGTGCGCTGTTGTTAAGTCAGCATTTAGGCACTAACAGCTTAATTTACGTAACACGATATGCATAGCTACAAGGTACTATAATTCAACATTTGAAAAAGGGGGAACTTTGACACCTGCCAAAGCTGAGGTTTGGACGTAGGTGTTGTAATCTGTTCTGTGGCGTGAGGCACCAACACTTAATACTAGTCCTCAGTGATCGGGCGTAGGAATGCTTCGACACTGTTGTTTAATGGTCCAATTCACTAATGAATGAATACAGGATAATTCATATTTCACAAATCGAGGTTTTATTGTTGCATGAACATGTGAATTGATACATGAACCCTTGAGACAACTCCCTCCCTTTTCTACGTATGCTCCGTACAATTCGC
>NQII01003433.1:240771-259190 GCA_002778355.1 Clitarchus hookeri | reverse complement strand
GGGGGGGGGGGGCTGAAATGTGGTGGAGCGACTGGCCCCCTTACCCCCTCCAACTCCACGCCTATAGTCCACTCACAGTGTTACTTCCAACATTTCTGAAGCCCTGCTAAGTACTACTTTCAGTTTATTCCTTCGCCTAACACAAACAAAGCTTAAGCTAGTCTAGAAAATCACACTTAAGGGACAACGCACCGCTTTCGTGCGCACTCAGTTTAATAACATGTTGCATGAGAACTATTTCTTACTAGGCATTTACCAACAAAACTATTTTCTCTCCGGTTTTATTCACATTAATTAAATATGAAATGTTATAATTTATAGACAAAATATAAGTAGAAGCTCAGTTTAATAACAACTAAGATAATTTGATGTTAACAGAAGTATAAAACGCTTGTAATAACTTTGTGTTAAACATTTTCAGTAAAAATTATGTATATATAAAATATGAAAGTTTTTATGTGATTTGGTATTTTTATGATAGCAATAAAATCTCGAAAAAAAACTTTGGTTCTTTAACGTTGGTTCTTCTCTTGTCTCATCCGCACACAGCCAGCTTCTGATCGGCAACAGTGCGTGATTACCTCACTTGTGGAGCTTGCTTACAAATTATAAATCAATTTGCAAACCATCAACGCTGTGGAGTCTTCCTATTTTTTCTCATGGTGGTGAGACAGAAAGAGGAAAATTTGCTTGTTTCTACTCGTTTGTCCTCATGCCGCCACTCCTCCATCCACATCCAATTTCCCGGATTTTCGCACGAGGGAATCGTGCCGGACAATGCCACTGGTCAGCGGTTTTTTTTTTAGGGATCTCTCGCCCCTCCACCCATGCGTTCCGGCGCTGCTCCATATCCACCTAGCAAAAATTTATTGATTTTTTTTTCTTTCGTAAAATGTAAATTTAAGGGCGCCGCCAACCTGGCGCTTAAAATGCGCTGCAATGTGTTTAAAATCCAAGTTTTTTTTTACGAAACCATTAAACGTGTCCCCATGATACCAATGTACGAAAAGAAAACACACTTCAGACGAGGTACGTATAATACTCTCAATACGTCTCGTACATTATAANAAGTGTTTAAAATCCAAGTTTTTTTTTTACGAAACCATTAAACGTGTCCCCATGATACCAATGTACGAAAAGAAAACACACTTCAGACGAGATACGTATAATAATCTCAATACGTCTCGTACATTATAAATACTATTCCCGAGCCCTCCAACATAGTTAAAAACGGCTTTTTCTCACTGCCGTATCTCAAAATATACTGGCTGGAAACACGCGAAACTATTATAGGGACCTGCATTAAACCTTGCTACACACTTTCCACCGATAAAATGATAGAGTCACCACTTAAAGTACTATAGGTACACGCAGCACGACGGGAACCCTGCACGCCAGCTTAGTGCCTAACGCGTAGGAGCGAAAGGGCATCAGGCGCGCGTGTCAGCGTCGCCCTTACCGCTCCCGCGCTTCTCTGCCTCAAACGCGCTAAAAAAAACCTCCAAGTAGGCGGGGCCCTTAATGTTAAATTTTAGAAAAAAATATTAAACACAAAACTTTGCACAATTTCTTGACGTGCCAGTATTCATTATGAAATGCCACGTGGAATAATTTTTGCCTGAAACGGTTCTCTTTCAAATTGATGCATTGAGAAGGAATTTCTTTAACATTGATACCCCANCTTAAGGGACAACGCACCGCTTTCGTGCGCACTCAGTTTAATAACATGTTGCATGAGAACTATTTCTTACTAGGCACTTACCAACAAAACTATTTTCTCTCCGGTTTTATTCATATTAACTAAATATGAAATGTTATAATTTATAGACAAAATATAAGTAGAAGCTCAGTTTAATAACAACTAAGATAATTTGATGTTAACAGAAGTATAAAACGCTTGTAATAACTTTGTGTTAAACATTTTCAGTAAAAATTATGTATATATAAAATATGAAAGTTTTTATGTGATTTGGTATTTTTATGATAGCAATAAAATCTCGAAAAAAAACTTTGGTTCTTTAACGTTGGTTCTTCTCTTGTCTCATCCGCACACAGCCAGCTTCTGATCGGCAACAGTGCGTGATTACCTCACTTGTGGAGCTTGCTTACAAATTATAAATCAATTTCCAAACCATCAACGCTGTGGAGTCTTCCTATTTTTTCTCGTGGTGGTGAGACAGAAAGAGGAAAATTTGCTTGTTTCTACTCGTTTGTCCTCATGCCGCCACTCCTCCATCCACATCCAATTTCCCGGATTTTCGCACGAGGGAATCGTGCCGGACAATGCCACTGGTCAGCGGTTTTTTTTTTAGGGATCTCTCGCCCCTCCACCCATGCGTTCCGGCGCTGCTCCATATCCACCTAGCAAAAATTTATTGATTTTTTTTTCTTTCGTAAAATGTAAATTTAAGGGCGCCGCCAACCTGGCGCTTAAAATGCGCTGCAATGTGTTTAAAATCCAAGTTTTTTTTTACGAAACCATTAAACGTGTCCCCATGATACCAATGTACGAAAAGAAAACACACTTCAGACGAGGTACGTATAATACTCTCAATACGTCTCGTACATTATAAATACTATTCCCGAGCCCTCCAACATAGTTATCTCAAAATATACTGGCTGGAAACACGCGAAACTATTATAGGGACCTGCATTAAACCTTGCTACACACTTTCCACCGATAAAATGATAGGGTCACCACTTAAAGTACTATAGGTACACGCAGCACGACGGGAACCCTGCACGCCAGCTTAGTGCCTAACGCGTAGGAGCGAAAGGGCATCAGGCGCGCGTGTCAGTGTCGCCCTTACCGCTCCCGCGCTTCTCTGCCTCAAACGCGCTAAAAAAAANAGGGCATCAGGCGCGCGTGTCAGTGTCGCCCTTACCGCTCCCGCGCTTCTCTGCCTCAAACGCGCTAAAAAAAAAACCTCCAAGTAGGCGGGGCCCTTAATGTTAAATTTTAGAAAAAAATATAAAACACAAAACTTTGCACAATTTCTTGACGTGCCAGTATTCATTATGAAATCCCACGTAGAATAATTTTTGCCTGAAACGGTTCTCTTTCAAATTGATGCATTGAGAAGGAATTTCTTTAACATTGATACCCCATNGAATAATTTTTGCCTGAAACGGTTCTCTTTCAAATTGATGCATTGAGAAGGAATTTCTTTAACATTGATACCCCATTAAAATTCTATAGCTCCACTCCCATCTGATTATTCGCACTCATTCTTTGGACTGGGCACATACCTTAATTAGATTCTTCTTTCAGCACATCGTGTAATCCTCCGCTAGTTATAAAAATCAACATCGTAATGGATTTAACGGCGTTTTATTTTCGTTTCGGTCGAATAACACTAAAAATATACAGAGACTTGAAAAAAACACACACATGTAACTAGTATTTCAATTGGACGTAGTTATGAAAAAGTACAAACATCCCACGTGACCCAATATCAAATCGGGATTTTCATAATGTTCCGTTCTTGTATTGATAAATATTAAGTTTTCTCGGCGAGGAGGGATTTCCTTCTATATTTAAACTTTGATGGCATTAAAAATAGATTTGTAAAGAGGAACCAAGCTACATTTATGTTATTTGAAAAATAGTTTAGCTATAAAATTTTTAACAAGGGTTGGTTCATCGGCTGTATTTCACATTTAAAACCTAAGATCGGCTGGTTACCTTATGTAAAAACCTATAACGATATTTTACCCACTACGTAAAACACGCAAAGAAATATTTTTGTGGATTGATTCTTTTTTTATAACTATGCAAAATATTTATTCTTGTGTGTATAGAACAAAATGAAACCCATTTCAGTGGCCAATAATTTTCACACTACGGTTTTAAAGAGACGTTAATACATTGATTGAACCACGTTTCCAAATTGACTGTCCATTTTAAGTACTCAAATCGGCAATTCAATTTTTTTATAATGGAGTTAAGGGCAACTATATTTTTTTACGCGGTTGCTTTCAAACCTCAACCGTGAACCAGCTATGTTTGTAAATAAAATGCTAACCAAAAATATTAATTTGTGTTGGTCTAATTTCAATGGCCCTTATTAAAAATAAATNTGTTTGTAAATAAAATGCTAACCAAAAATATTAATTTGTGTTGGTCTAATTTCAATGGCCCTTATTAAAAATAAATGTACTACCAAACTGCGAATTTAGTAGCTTCAATTATTTCCAAGCGTGATTTTAATTTATGATACTAGCTAAATATACCTGCGTAAAGCTAAGGAGTGTAAACTGCGTCGCAATGCTCGAAAAACGAGTTTTTTTAATTTAGTCTATTCACGGTTTCTTCACACTTTATGTATCAAGGCTTTGAAAAATCATCCCATATATGACGTGCTTGGTTGTTTCATAAATATATCTTGCATCACAAGCGCCTATACTTGTGTTAACAAAAAAGTACCTTATTTTGGTTAAATTTAACTTTTAGTTATATTTTATATATAAACAATAATATTTCATTTATGATTAATATGAATAAAAACAGGGAGAAAAGATGTGTGCTGGTAATGTTTAGTACGAAATAGTTCTTATGTGAAGTACTGTGAGTGCGCATGAATGCGGTGCGCTCTCTCTTTGGTGTAATTTTTTAAAACTCGGATAAGCTTTGTATGCGCACGAGGCGGAGGAATACCCTGGAAGTGGAACTCAAGCAAGGCTTCAGAAAAGTCGGAAGTAACCATGGTGGACTATAAAGAAATATTTCGACATCTTGCGTATTGGAGATTATAATTTTGAAGCTGTTCAACATTGAAAAAATCAAATCAAAATAAGGTGCTGTCGTGTACCTTTCTCTCACTGAAACGCGATGAAAGGTGAAACTTTCGTCGTTATCTTCCTGCACGCTGGCGTTTTGCGCATCCGAACAACGCGAAGACTGGCTTGGTTTGCTCAGGTTATCCCCTACCCCGCAATATAACCCACATACAATAAGTTCGTCGGGCGTTCCACTTGCGATAGGGAGACGCACGAAGAAGAAAGATGGGGGAAAACAACTGCTTGCGATCTGCGCCGAACATATTCGAGGAAAATGTTAGCACGTGATTTGCCATTAAAAATGTATACGTATAAATATTTTTATCTGGCCATAAGGAAGTATTGCGACGGGNGTTAGCACGTGATTTGCCATTAAAAATGTATACGTATAAATATTTTTATCTGGCCATAAGGAAGTATTGCGACGGGCATCCCTGCCCCTCGCACACCCCTTCAAGATTGCGATGCGTGTTCGCGGGAAGCAGAATTTCTCGCAAATCAGATCGGTAACACGGTATTATTACGTGCGAAGCAAACCAAAGGATTGAAATACAGACACCACACTTTGTACTTTTCTCCTTTCCTTTGCCAGTAGCCAAGTAGTCAGAACCGCGACGGGCTTTGAACGATTCTCGCCGTCTTTCATTTGCTTGCGCGTAAAGTTTTCATTGAAATATGGNTCAGAACCGCGACGGGCTTTGAACGATTCTCGCCGTCTTTCATTTGCTTGCGCGTAAAGTTTTCATTGAAATATGGCGCTAAGTAAACCTTGTACTAGCATACGTAGTAAACGAAGTGGTTGACAAACAACATACTTTTTTTTTACTATAAAAGAAATTTCGCGAAAGTTAAAATGTTAAGCAAATTAACAGCTTGACTGCAAGAACGTGTGATGCTGGTGAACGCCAATGGGACTGACGTGCATCTGTGTCAAAATCAATATTTGTGTCACTTAGGAAAAAAATATTTTTCAGTAAACTAGTTACAGATTTTAATGAGCTTAACAAAGACTCTTCTGAGAGTGGCATTAGAATTTTACGATAAGTGGGAAAGTTCCAACAAAACATTTACGGCAGTTATGCGTGAGAAAATAGGTTATACGGTTTCAACAAGTTCCACAATATTTTTTCAAAGTGTCGGTATTTTTTATAATAAATCGAATGACGGGCGGAAGTTTGTAATGGAAAATAATAGTTTGTGCTGCCGCTACAAGCTAAAACACAAAGATGAATTATTTTTCCAATGCTACACACAACAATTTAGCCGTTTGTCTGCCCAGGCAGTTTCCTAACATACACTTCAGAATATATATCTTATGTGTTTCATAGATTTACGTTTCTACTATATTCAAACGTTCCTCTTTATGTGAATAATTGTAATTTATATTACTATAGTAGAGATCTTACGGCACATGTATTATGACGGGATGGGCGCTTGATAGATGTGGCAACAGGGCTTGGTACTGCTCGCCGATAGACCGACACTGAGCAGTCAACAAGTTCTGTACCTGGCAGTTGTCACAAAAATACAAACATACTCTCGATAAGTATTTTTTAATTACGGTAACCGTCAATTCAAGCGTGTATTTTGTTAGATGAACAAAAAAAAAATCGTATTCGCGAGAATATGTATTTACTGAGTAACGCGTACACTTACAAACACGGAATTTACAGGCAATATTTTACTAGGTAGTAAGTACCCTAAAGTGATTGCACTGAACTCTGAAAGAGATTTTACACCAATAAAATCTAAGATCATCGCTCAAGTTCAAAGTCCCACAGCTATACAAGATATGCGTGTCACACTTGCGTTGCTCTCAAATACTCTGCTTACCAAAGCTGCAGCCACGGAGTTTAAATGAGGAATCAATTTTAAAATTAATTCCATCTCAATGCATCAATTTTAAAATTAACAATTTCCAACAAAAAAAATATACAAAGCAACTTTCTAACAGAATACAGACACATTGGTTGTTTTCTAAATACAAGCGTTACATACTTTTGTTAACATAAACATTCCTTGTTTTTATTAAATTGAACGCTTTCTTGTGTTATCTGTAAGTTATATTTTATTTTTGTAATTAATATAATAAAAAACTGGGAGAAAATAGGTGTGTTGGTAATAACTAGTAAGAAATAGTTCTTGGGCAAAATTGTATCACACCGAATGCGGACGAATACGGTGTTCTCTCTTTTTCGTTTAATTTTCTAGACTCGGTTAAGCTTTGTTTGCACGAGGTGGAGAAATATTCTGGGAGGACATTAGTAGGGCTTCAGAAAAGTTGGAAGTAAGCGCGAATTGACTATAGTACTTACAGCTCCATTCAGCAGGAAGTATAAAGTAACAGCCTGGGGAGTTGTTTTTACCTGTCTCGGGAGAAAAAACTCCTCCACGGACAATACGCGAGTGTAGAAAATGAGCAGCTGCAAACACTCCAAGAGGCGTTACTTAACTGAGAAATGTACATAATGACACGTCGGCAGAACGACGAAGCACGCAACTCCCTGGCGGTCCTTTGTAATATTCGCCTGTCAACATCCGCCTTCTGCGCCGTTTCCTGGAAACGTTGGACACACTTAATATAAAGGACATCACGCATCCTTATCTTTGCACGCAGAAGCCGTGCACAGTTCTCGACACGTCGCGAAAAATGTAGATGGGAACTTGCTGAGTTCAGGCGAACAGACACGTCGGGAAGGTGCATTTGCCCCTACCTACATCTCTCGTTACCAAACCACTCTGGATAAAAAAAAGGATATCCACTGCGGAAAAGCAGGACAGTAGTAGGAAAATGACAAATGTGTCAACTGGCGTCCTGGCGGTGGCAAGGGACAAGCCAGCGGCTATCTTGGATGATGTCACGAGGCAACCTTCTGCTCTGTCATTCCTTGCCGACCTCGGCCGTGTTGAATTTCCCCTCCCGCTCTGTTATACCTGGCTAACAGCGGCCATCTTGGATGTCCCTACTTCAAGCTCTTGCATTCCTCATGGGGGTTTTTCTCAGAGTCCTACTGATCTTTATTTTATCATGCGCTCTCATTCCTTCATACCAAATGTCCCGCTTCACACTTTTGCATTCTGTGTGGAGGGTTTTCTCTGTGCTATCCCTCCCATGCGTGAAGGGTTTCCTCCCTGCTATCCCACCCAAGTCCCCGCCAGGACGCCAGGCTATACATCCCAGGTCCCTCCATGATGCAAGGCTTCATGCGCTTGCATTCCATGTGGGGGTTATCTCAGAGTCCTCCCGATCGCCTTTATTTTCGCACGCTCTCTCATTCCTTCCTACCGGATGTCCCCACTAAACGCTCCTGCATTCTGTGTGGGGGTTTTCTCCGTGCTATCCCTCCATGCCAGCAACATCCATTTTGCCAGAAATTTTCGTTCGAGCTCATTCCTCCATCATGCTACTTCTCTCATCCTACCTTGGTTTTCTCATATTCCTTCTGGGTTACTTTCACCTAACATCCTGGTGGGGACAAGTCTCATGCTCTGTCATTTCACCTGCACGACACGGAGCGAGGCCTACCCATGCACGCTAGCCTAGATTCAAACGGTGTGTGCGCCAAGTACGTCAAATGCCCACCTATAAGCATAGTTTGCTGTTATTTCAGAATCACTTAAGATAGTCACCAAATTCACAGCATAAACATCACCCCCGACAACGAAAAGGGTCGCAGGGTCATGTATGCCCTAAGCCTACTTATAAGCATGGTTGGCTGTAATTTCCAAACCGTTTAGGATACAACCACCAAATTCACAGCATAGGCATCGCTCTTGATGTTGAATAGGACGGCAGAGAAAATAAGGCCTTAAGCCCTCGTATAAGCATAGTTGGCTACCATTTCCCACTCACAGAATCTATAGTCACCAAATTCATATCATAGGCCTCACCTCCGATGACAAACAGGGTGGTAGGGACAAGTACACCTTAAGCCCTCGTATAAGCATAGTTGCCCGACGTTTCCCACCCTCCGAAGCTACGACAACCAAATTCATATCATAGTCATCACTTCCGACTGCAATCAAGGAGATAAGGGCAAGTAGGCCTGAAGCCCTATTACAAGCATAGTTGGTCAGCATTTCCAAACCTTTGAAGTTCGGGAACATGTAACAACCGACCACGCGTGTAAAAAAAATAAAGGTACACATTCAGGCACGCCGTAAAGTTACCGTTGCATGTAGGAGTGTAAGGTATGAAATAGCACACACATACTCATCGGCCTGCATGCACTCTTCTAGCAAATAGGTGCATACTGATTTCTCTCTACCCCACTACAGAGAGAATTACAACATAGCTTCGTATTAGACCGGTTGGATGGTGATATAAATTATTGCAACCATAGAAAACTGACCGGTTGTTAAACAGAACTGCTCGGCGTCGGTACTTCATGAAGGCAGTACTGAGGGTTCAGAACTGCGAAATCAACTATGATGTGCACGACTAACACCATCAGTCCAACACAAGGGCCGGCGGCTCGAATCATCGTTAGCCTGGGCAACCCTTAACAACCAGTCATATATTGAAAAATAAAGCGGTATACAATTGTACCGATAACAAGACATACATAGTCGCNGTGCACGACTAACACCATCAGTCCAACACAAGGGCCGGCGGCTCGAATCATCGTTAGCCTGGGCAACCCTTAACAACCAGTCATATATTGAAAAATAAAGCGGTATACAATTGTACCAATAACAAGACATACATAGTCGCAGGTTACACTGAAACTTGTACGCAATAATATAAATAAAAGCCATCAGCCTAATGCAAGGGTTGGGGAAACCGAGTGTAAAAGATATGAAACCACTCTGTATATGAAAAAATCAGTCACGTAACAAGCAATAAATGACTGGCATATATGCAAGTACATCACGAGCATGATGTCATAACGAGTCATACTATATAAAAATACCCGGTGGAGCCACAATCCATAATAGTGACATCAGTGTTGATATCATGCCAAGAAGTTTAGTAAAAGCTAGAATGCACGCCAACATAAGAAAGAACGAAAAATCAAAAGGGCCAACCACAAACATTACTACAATGCGTCAACTGCGACAAACGTTACGCAACTCGTAAAGACTGTGTTCCTTTACTTGCCACAAAACAACATACATTTACGCCATTAGTCACGCAAGAGAGACAGCAATGCTACGTGCTGATGCAAACAGATATAAAAAAGGCATCACGGGTTCCTGCTATTGCTAGCCGGGGAAAATGAGGTTTCTCAGAGTGTTCGCATGCTGTGTAAATAATAGCTGTGTGAATAAATTAAAAATCAAATTTAGTTCTTTCATTTCTATTAAGACCTTCACACCTCACGAACTAAGATACGTCCCCAGTTATTCATGTAACAATACTAACTTTAGACAACACTATACGAACAGTTGAAAATCAAATATTTGTTTAACATTATAAGATTGTTAAAGTAGGCCTAGCTACTATTTAGATTGAAGTCTCACTACAATTGGTCATCGTACAGATATACAAACCCTACAGATCTACCGCTTGGAAAAAATAAAAAAAGCGTTTGAAGTTAACAACAAACCGAATTCCTTGGAGATAAACAACATGGCCCACCTGTACAGACTCTTCAGTCTTTGACTGATGTGTACGGGCTGGAAGTGAAGACACGGCAGTTACAATAAATTAAAAACCCGCCCGTCCCCTTCCATACACTCAAACTAATGAAACAATTAAACAACAGCAAAACACCTACGGCAAAATGCGGGGAAATGCATACCACTGAAATCTGTATTGTACGAAAGTCAATTTCGGAGGATTCTCTGTTTTATGCCTTTCACTTCAGTTGCTGAGGGCAAAAGGTCAGAACGTACTGCGAATGCTCTGACTAGCTAGTCAGTTAGTTGGCCAGCCAACCCCCCGTCCCCTTTCATCACCAAAGCCATAATATGTATCCTTGCTGTCATCTACTTTACTGATGCCATTTGCTTTTAAATTTTGTTTAACTGATTAAATATAAATTTTGCATGTACAGGATTGTTTAAGTGAATGAAAAAGAAAACTAATACAGTACCCAACGCTTTCAAAATTGGACCGATGCATCACCTAAAATTTTTTCTATCAATTACATATCTATGTCACAGCTGGTTTTATCAAGCAAATACAAAATATATTGTGAATGATTTCAGTTCCAAATCTGTAAATTACGGATTCACTTAACTTGCAATAACATTTTTATGTGCTTTCCGGCACCTAGTACTTGTTGGGTTTAAACCAGAAAATTCTACCGATATGTAACAATACGGTGAAACTTGTGCCTGAATTTTCCAAGCCATCGTGAATCCGCTCCGCTCTCTTTCACCATGATCTCCAGGTAGATACTCACTGTTAAAACAACAGTTTCGCGGTTTATTTTAAAATAAATCCCCTTCCAATGAATAAAACACTACATTAATTAATACATGATAATTAAAATGTATACCCCAAACTTTAAACATCCCGTTATAGTTCGAATGCGAGCGGTGGTGCAGAACTACAGAGGCGTGGAGTGGAGAGATTTGGGCGGCATCCAGGTTTTGAGAACCGATGGAGCGGTGCAGCAATACAAGGGTGGGGTAAACGGGAGATCCCCGAGAAAACCCATCGACCAGCGGCATCGTCCAGCACGATTCCCACATGCGAAAATCCGGGAGCGACCCCTCCGGGAAACGAACACGGTTCGCATATGTGGGAAACGAACAGTCTAACCACACCACCACCGCGGCCCATTAAACTGCTGAGGCAGCCATGCCATAATGGCAGCAGTGAGTTAGCTTTCCTCGAGTCAGGCGTGTGTAATGAATTCAATCCGGTATTTATAATTACTTAATATGCCATTTTTTAGTGTGCGTGACTATAAAGTGTTCCACTTGGCTTGCGCAGTGCGTTGCAGAGGTTTGGTAGAAAACACATGATGCAAAGGCGATTGGATATTTTGCTGTGTCTAAACATGAGAAACATGTACGAAACGTTTCATGCCCGAAGACTAAGTTTCAGGTTCTCATTTCAACGCCAAGAATTTTTTTGGGTGTTAAAAATGACTGAAACGGGTGTTTTCAGAATCAGATTTTGCTGCCAAATTTTTTGCACAGAATTTTTAGAGTTTTCTTTAGACACGCATTATACCTTCATATTTAGTAACGTGCCATAAAATATAGTATCACCGGTTAAAATTACGTCCGAGCTAGTCGCCAACGGGAAAAAACTTTGAGCGGAGAGTGTGCAAGAGTCGGTCTTAGAGCTCTCGCGTTTCGAGGCCTCGAAAGCGCAAACGGACCAGAAACTAGCTCCAAAAATAATCAAAAACTTCCTTATATTAGTTCCTTCTGTAACATTACTTACGTTCAGCGACGTTCAATGCTGAAACCAGGGGCGTCGGAAAGGTAAAGAGAAAGGGCGGCATTAACGCCTCCTATCTCACGAACGGGCGCCAATGATTCCATGTGGTATAACTGCAGATTTTCATACTTAATGCATATTTAATAAAGTTGGTGGCAACTAAATAATGTAATACAGTGCTTCTGTACTGGTCTAAGTTCTTTGGGTAAAACGTGTGAATAAGAAGAAACAAGTGTATTTAAACACCAATATAATTGTTTTAAAAACTAAAATTTTAAAAGAGACAGTTATCCAGCACCAAGGGTCCCCCACCCCCCTTAAATACATGCTATTCACGGCAAAGAGAGCACTTTTGAAATCCTTCTCATTTGGAATAATAGTCAATAAATATATTTTATTGTATCCGCAGACGTTAATTTCGGAGTGCGGTGGAATATACACACTGTTTATTACTTGCATAGCAATATTTATTTAAAATGTGCTTAGAGGATAAAGAATGGCTGAAAGGAAAAAGTAACTAGCGCTTCAAAAGTGGCTCACTTCACCGTGAACAGCCTATACCTGAGAAAGTTACCCACGCCCCTGGTTGTTGTATACTGAAGGACGAAATACGCTGCCGTGATAACGAGACGGCCTTCAGGAAGAGTCTAGAAAGAGTTCAAACATGCATGGGACAAACAATACTCACCGCCCTCGCAGAATATCCTCCGCAGCCCGGCAATTAGACACCGGACGGGAAACCGGTGCCTAATGAATGAAGGCGCCGTGCCATTAGCGCGGGCCTAATGAGGTTATCCGGGAGACACTAAAGTCACGCTCCCTTGCATAATCGGGCACACGAGGCACCCATTTCCGTGTCGAACTACACGGCACATTTCGACCTATGTCTCTTGCAAACTCATACTCACCAATATAGCACTTGTATGAGCCCGCGTCAACCGCCATATTGAAGTTTTTATTTAGTTCATAATTCAAATTTAGGAGGATTTATTGGAAAATGCGACAATAGAAACTCAGCTAATTGCCTTGCCCATCATTACGGACATAACATATGAACTACTAGCATATTTATGCATAAATTAACTTAACACAAAATTCTATATATTAATTCATTCTCACCTTTTAATGGCAACCAGGGAACACCTATTACCAACGGGACACTATGGTGTTTAACATAATGACCCACACAGACTCAAGTATAATGAAAGTATTTACTAAACAATAATTTGGTTTTGTTTTCGCAGTAATACAATAAGGCAATGTAGTAACTATTGTAAAATACATTTTTTTTTTGCCTGAGAAACCGACAAATATAAAATACACCAATGTTTAATTAAATATCCATTTGCAACATTTAAAATTCTCAACATTCAATGACTTTAATAAGCACTGAATGGAAAAAGTGAACGGGACAAAGCAATCTAAATATAAGTGGGAAACTAAGCCTCCTCCTGGCCGGCCCACAACTATACAAAAAGCAATGAAAAATTAACGGCAGTGACACACACGAAGGTAGCAGTCAAAAAAGAAGGCATTGACTAATTGCAGTTTAAAATGGTACTCCTTGACTTCGGGCTTGATGCGCACCTCTATCAAAACTCAATTATAAAACAATAACGGAAACATAAGAAAAGGTTTATGAGGAAAAGGCGCCTCAAGGTAGCGGAGCGAACCAGCCTACAGTCTGGTAGCCTTACAGTAATAACCATACTAGTGTGCTCAGACCTAACAGAAATATTACAAATTACTGGCAGACGAAAAATTACATCAATCCGTGAAAAACACGGTGATTAGGTGCATCATGAACAAACGGCCAAAGCCGACAAAATGTCTGCCTTAAATAATATTATATTTAAAAAACCAGACTGCATACCTTGGTGCACGTTGCCGTATAACCCTATAAATACTTGTGCCAACCAGGAATATGAGCTGAAAAACCCATGACGACTCCGCAGAAGTGAAAGTGCCAGGCCCGGTACATATAGACGATTCACCCCCTCCTTCAGCGCGACGCACACTCTCATGAAAGGCGAGGCGCAAACTTCGTCGGGAACAAAGGGAGCAAATTTAACTCTAAGGAACAGCCTCGCAATCACTAGAGGCCTGGCTCAAGCTTTTTATCCGCCGAATATGCCACTCGTGGCGTCGACGGTGACTGGGAAACCAGATTACACTCAGTGACGGAAAAATGTTTGCACTTTCATAGTTCAGCACCTAAAACTATTCAGTTCAAGCAAATTCAAACGACGGATAGGGTAACGTGTGTACGCCACGTTACACACCTATTAACAATCGTGTACAAAATTTGCACAGAACTATGCACTGTAATGCTTATATAATGAAACATTTCAGGAATGACCCTGACTCTTCTATTATGACACTACAACCAATAATTTATTTATAAGGGGTGACACAGCCTCTTAAGCTAGACAAAGAGACAATTGGAAATAAAGACAGAGAGAGAAAGAGCTTGAGTGAAAAAGATTAAAGAGCAGTTTTCTTCCTAACTGGGGAAAATTACTTGGCACACATCTGAATACGTGTCAAAGGTAAAAAATTCTTCAACTACGCTTCTCTGTGCAATAATTTAATGTATTTTATAGCCCAAATTTACACAGCTAGTTTTCGGGTCAACTGGAAATGTCTGGACTCAACATTTTAAAAACAATACTGCCTATAACTGTGTGTGTTACAACGTAAACGCGACCTGGAACTAGCGAAGCCAACGGGACGATTTAGGTTTTTTTATGTAGGTCCCATACTAACTACAATGGATTACTTTCACAATATCACAATAAAAATGTACGAAAATAACACAATTATAAACATTGTTGTTTTAACGACACGTGTCCCTCCCCTCCTACTCGCGTTAATTGGTTGAATCGGAGTTTATTTAGCAGCTATTACAAGAAACTATGTTACTGTTGTTCGTGTAGGGCCGTACACAGCGCCCGCCCTTCTCGATGGAGCTGTTTTCACCCCCGGTTTCTAAAACCTCAGCACACTTGTGTAGTTACACCACAGTTGTATAGTTACAACCATGTATGGGCTGTTCACAGTAAACTGACAACTTTTTGAAAGCTCTACTTGAATGCACATTGTACAATCTTCAACCATATGTAAAATAACAGTGCAGTGGGACTAATCACTTTATTCGTACACCGATCAGTGGAAACTATTATTATAAAAGAAAAGATCTTACACATGTATTAATTATTACATTTATTTTCAATAAAAAACAGAAAATAAAAGAAAATCCCAGTATTCACAAATGTTTTCTTAAAAGTTTTAATATGTTTACTTAACAGTTTAAATTCAACGTTGAAGTATGGAGCTAGTTTCGCTACGCCGTTGCCAACTTTACTACGCGCATGGCAGTCTGCGTACTCGTTGAAATATATGCAGGTAGGAGCAGCGACATTTAGCAAAGGTTTCTTTCAAAAGTGCTCACTTTACTTTTGAGGCCCTAGTTACTTTTTCCTTTCGGACATACCTTATCTTTTAACGACCTTTTTACATATATATTGCCATGGAAGTAATAAACACAATGTGTATATTCCACCGCACTCGGGAGTTAGCGTATAAGGCTAAATAAGATACATTTATTGACTCATTCCAAACGAGAGGGCTTTCAAAAGTGCTCACTTTACCGTGAACAGCCTTTAGTTTTCCGTATGGCGCGGATTACACAGCCCTGTAAATACTTAGCACGCCGACGTAAATCCTGACCGACATTCCTTGATAAGCTCAGATCTCGCGGTGTGACTCACGCCGCCTGATAAGACATCCACGTAACAGCGACTGGCAGTGACTCGGCGTCCCGAGTGCCAACATTCAAGCCGACTGAAGGCCAGGACACCCGCACCGGAAATGTTTCTTGCCACTCGAGATGCTGGCTACGGGTCGACACAGCGGCATATGAACATATTTCGTATCACTGTACTTTCTTTGACTCTGTAGCGTTTTGCACACGCCCAAGAAGAGTCCACTGTGACACATTTTCTGTGAAATCGTTTTTTGCGCGTATTCGCGTATCTCGGCAAATAAATGTTCTGGAAATACGACTTTTTGCCAGAAAAGATAAGAAAAAATTTTATCTATGCCTTTCGTGTGTTTAATTTTTATCATATTAAGTATATTCATGGAGAAAAAATTCGTAAAAATGGTCCGATATAGCATTTTTAAAACGTGCCTATGCAGTTTACTTGAGCGGCAAGAAAAAGCACAGACACGTGGGCGTTACAGATCTAATTTGCACAGTACAAGACCATGACGGACACACTGCACGCCTTACGCGTAGGAGCAATGAGGTACTAGGCGTGCGTGTTAGTGTCGCCCGTATCGCTCCCTCGCTCCTTGACCTTGGACGCGCAGCCGTATGACAGATTTGTAAAAGTTCTGATGATAAAGGCCCCCCCCCCCCCNCCAAGAAGCGCGTGAGCCATCGCCATTAACTGGCGTGCAGTGTTCTCGTGGTGCTGCGTGCACCTATGGAACTTTCAGCAGTGACCCTGTCATCTTATTGATAAAAAGTCTGTAGCAAAGTTCAATACATGCTCCTATCGTAGTGTGACTCGTGTCCGGCTAGCATGTTTTAAGATACGGCAGTTTGAAAAAGCAACTATATAAATATATTTACAGCATGCGTTGTAAATTTAAAGTACTATTCCGTTCTCGTCTGGGTATGATGTCTTTTCTTACCTTGAGAGGTAAAATTGGACGTCATATTGGATTTATATAATTTTCAATATTTATTGTGTTCGAGATTAATTTTTGAAAATGTAACTTAGTTAGGGCATTTAACATTATTTAATTATATTTTAGCGACTTATCTTTTAACATTTTGTTCTACTGTGGCTTCTGTAGTCATACTCGGAAGGTGATCAATTATGAACACACATTTATTCCGGATGGTAAACAAATAAAGGTACTCCACTGATCTATCAAGTGATATACTACACCCTGTCAAAGAAGAAATTAAAATAATTCATGTTGTATACATTTTATGACTCAAAAACTGGTAACACCACCGTGATTTCCATCCCTCTACCACCTCACCACAGCCTGTTCAAGAGCCAAGTTTTTTTCCTGGATCTTTAGAATAGTAATTAATTATTGACATTACATAAATACTAATAAGAGAAAAATACTAATGATGTAAAAACTGGCTAATTTGATAAAGAATATCAATTATATTAAAAATAATCTTTGTGTGTATCAAATGCTTTTCAACTTGGATCATTTCAGCAAATTAAAAATAATACTCTACAGTTTTTGTGTAATAACACTTCAAAATTAAAATTTTTCTGGTTTTGGTAGACAAAAACAATATATACTATGCGATTTACAAGAATTAAAACAAGAATGCCAGAAACGGCCACAAATAAAAAATATGCAGAACTTCATATTCAACTACTTAAAAAGTACGATTATTCAGGTATCTCGAGTCAGCTCTCAGCAATTTTAAAAAATGGAAATGATTTTGTTGCTGCTAGTGAACCACTCTTTGGTATAGGCAAAGTCCAAATATAATTTTCATTGGCGTATTATGAAAGTGCAGTGTTGTGACCTGCTTAAAAGACACGTGTGTGTCCGATAAGAATGATTTATTATCAATGTTGGCTTCTAAGGAGTCTTATACATCTGTGGTGCCGGCACGAGATAAAAACTGACGAATTGGCAAATGGACTTCTTGCTGTTCCTGTCATTAAGCCCTATTGGGTGAGTTGGGTGAGTAAAAATCTTCATGTCTTTCGTTTATACCATTATCTGCTGACATTAGCTTTTCTCTAATGCCCGATAAGTGGTGATCCCAAATATTTTGGGAATAATGGCTTGAGGGGGGGGGGGGTTNGGGGGGGGGGGGGTTAAACGTGCCTTTTTTAATGCAGAATGGATGTAAGAATCCACGAAAGTGATTGAAGCAGTAATAAAAACCACTAAAGTAAATACTAAATAATATGGCACTAGAATTAGTTTTTAAAACTAAAATTTTTAGTATACGAAGATGAGCAGTTGACACACTGGACAAAAATAACATTGGGTAAATAAGCATACGTACTTATAAGTCATATTGAAGCTAATATTTGGAGTGGCCTTAAAAAATGTTTCATATTAAGAGGACTATGCGATAAAATATTTTCTGTGAAATCGTAGCTTGCGTGTATACGAGTTATCTCAGAAAATTAATGTTCTGGGAATACGACATTTTTCCATAAAAAGTAAAAACCAATAACATGTCATATAGTGCTTTTTACCATATTAAGTGTAGTCAAAGGGGAAAAAACCTTGAAATGGG
>NQII01003433.1:193390-240754 GCA_002778355.1 Clitarchus hookeri | reverse complement strand
TAGCATTTTTAAAGCCTGCCTACGCAGTTTCCTTCAAATGTAGAAACAAAGTACAACTATACGTCTGTAGTTAAATCTGTGGGCTTTCATCACGTGTAATGGAATTTTCGAAGTACACTACAACGACGGAAACGCTGCAAGCCAGTTCAGCATCTTTCGCATAGGGGCGATGGGGCGCTAGGCGCGCGTTTTGGTGTCGCCCGTATCGCCCCCTCGCTTCTGAGTCTTGAACGTGCAGAACACCTTAAGGTACATAGGAGCCTTAACGTTCAGGTATAACATTTTTAAGATCCTGATCTCGCACAAGCCATAGCTATGCAGTTTTTCTTCACGAAGAACTGCTGCTATTAAAGCGGGGGGTTGCGTCATGGCAGAGTCATCAGGAGCTCGGCGTGAGTCATACTTGCGTGCGCACACGCAAGATTCGTCAAAAACGTCTAATTATTTACGCCGTAAACTTAGGCAGCCAGAAGGCTGTGTCAAATGTCATTTAAGGAGACTGCAGTATTTGCTTATCAATGCAATACTTAACCCGAACCCATATTCTATAGTAGAATTGAGAGGTTGAGAGTTTTACATGTTTAATGATTTTAAGCGTGTGTGTGACACCTTCCACGATACCACTTTTAAATAAAAAAAATTTTGCACTCTTTGGAGCCATGCTACATNTTTATCAAGTCTGTAAATTTTAATTTACCCGCAATTTTCAAGGTATTAAATTTTACAAAATATTTTTTTGTATAAATGTGGTGCGAGCAACGATGGACAAATTATTTTTTTGTTTGAAAGCGAAATAGTGAAAGGTGGACTGTACACGCAGAAAATAATTTAACATGTAAAACCCTATTTCACTCGACCAGACAGCCGCGTTAAGGGCGTTGGCCTTGGAAAAAATTTGTTATTTTATCTCTTTACCGCATACTGTTCAACTTTTACACATTAATTATCTGTGACTACCCTTACCTCGGATACATTATTTTTTAGATCACATGGTTTTTGCAAAATTACATGCCAGAGTCGAAATTTTACTGCTGTGATGTGCAAATAAAACAAATCAAACTATTTGCAGAAAAATTAAAAATGGGCAACTAAAAGATCTTGTTTTAATTTATTTGAAGGTATGTTAAGCAAAAGTTATTTTCCAAAAATTTAGGGGCANGGGCAACTAAAAGATCTTGTTTTAATTTATTTGAAGGTATGTTAAGCAAAAGTTATTTTCCAAAAATTTAGGGGCAGCCACAAATAAAAAATATGCAAGAATTTCCTTATTTTCAGCAATTTTATAAACGTCTTGAAGTAGCTCTTGACATCTTCTTTGGGTGAATTGTCTCATTTCTGGGCGTAAGATGGTTTCCTTTATTTGTACATTTCTGAACAATAAAATTGTGAGTTCCGGTTATGGGGAAGTGAGAATGGAGCAGCGGCGGAATGCAAGGGCGGANGGGCAACTAAAAGATCTTGTTTTAATTTATTTGAAGGTATGTTAAGCAAAAGTTATTTTCCAAAAATTTAGGGGCACCCACAAATAAAAAATATGCAAGAATTTCCTTATTTTCAGCAATTTTATAAACGTCTTGAAGTAGCTCTTGACATATTCTTTGGGTGTGAATTGTCTCATTTCTGGACGTAAGATGGTTTCCTTTATTTGTACATTTCTGAACAATAAAATTGTGAGTTCTGGTTATGGGGAAGTGAGAATGGAGCAGCGGCGGAATGCAAGGGCGGAGGAAACGGGAGTGCTTCGGAAAAACCCGCCGACCAACTGTAACATCCGTCGTGTTTCCCACATGTGTGACAATCCGGGAGAGAGTGCCGAGAATCGAGCCCGGTTCGCCTTGGTGGGAGACGAGTAGTCTCGACTATTACACTACCGCGGCCCCTCATTCGTAAGGAATTTGTCGGAATGACATGACGATCATTTATATATATATCTGGATGTCAGCAAGCGGTAACTCTGTGTATAAAGGGGCGTGACATGGTTTTCTATAGGCAGTTTGTTCATGGTAAAGCTAGAAGTTCTTTTCAGCTTATTTGTATCCTTCAGCCAATTGTTAATACACATATTGCCATATGAATAATAAACACAATGTATACATTTTATAGGTCTCAAAATCTAACGTCTGGGGCCACAATAAAATATAATTTTTTGGTTATTATGCCTGCTGGAAGGACCTAAGAAGTGCTCATTTCACCGTGAATAGTCTATCACCGCGCCAATACGAGGGGTTATTGAAAGTCTTTGGGCTGCCACTCATCATAATAGCATGTTTAGGTGAAACTGAGTCAATTCCATATTTCAGTTAGTGCAAAGTGTTTACAATACTTCAATTTCTCAGCAAAATAAATATCTACAAGCAATAAGAACGANCTTCAATTTCTCAGCAAAATAAATATCTACAAGCAATAAGAACGAATGTTTTAATAAACAGGTAAAGCCAAGTCGTTAATAGGCTCATAATCAGGATTTAACTCTGATAGTTTGAGAAGTATCAGTAGATATATTGCTACAAAAACAAACCAAAGATCATTCAAATATCACAAGGAATACGCGTCATCTACTGAATGCTAATACTTCTAAAACCACGATTTAAAAAAAGTCTAGGCAGAAACCAGAAAAAGGCAAACAACGAGGTTATACGCAACGGAACAGTTTCCTAGAAGTTGTAATGAAAACCATTCTCAGACATTTGAAAGATTATGAGGTCTGTAAAAAACTGAGCAGTAATGTTGGCGCCAGAAACAAAGAAATCCGTTCGTTATATATCAACTTCACGATTATGAACGTTCCGTTAGGGCATTTTCGCCACGTCCACGTTCAACTTCCTGTAAATCCTAATAATTCCTGAAGCTGAGATAGTTACTACATACCATTTTTTACCCACGAAAGATGGGAGGAATACATCAAGAGCAAATATGCTCGAACAAGACAAAATATAAGACTAAATTAAGCACGTGCCGTATAATCTACAATTTATACCTGCCGTGTCATAGGTATACGATGTTATGATTTCCCCATCGCTACGCAGAAGTATGTTTTGAACATTCCGGCCTTGGCAACAATTTTATTACAGAGTTTACTTAAAAAAGCACGCCGTTTGTTTCCTTTCGCGTTTGCGGCGTTGTATTATCAGTCCTGACTATCTAAGTAATATAACTAAATTAAATGTTGGTTTTCTTCCCGCGACCTCTATTGCTTATCTCTATTAAGACATCACTTCCGGGAAAGAAGTAACGAGTTATAATGCTGGGAAAGTCACAGTTGTTGCCATTTTATATGTAACTTGAGGTTAGTTTATTTTGTAACTTCCCTCCCCACCCCTGTCAATCAACTAAAATAAAAGCGGGGACGTTACTAACACATAATCTTGTTTACTTACTGTCAATTAAATCCTCTTTAGAGTGATTTCGAAGAAAAGAGTAACGAACGTATTACATGATGAATTTCCGCAAAGCAGTCGGTATAGCAACTACCACGAATTTTTTTTTCAAAGCGCGACAGGCGCCGTTAGTAGAAAACTATATGAAAAGAGGTCGCCACTTTAAAATGTCCCTACTGTGCTTCGCTGCTAATGCAAACTTGTGACGGAGACTAGTGAACTATATGGGAACGTAGGGAAATCTTTAACGTTAAAAGTCGCAACATGTCGCTCAGTTATTTAGTGCATAACTACATCCATTTAGGTTAAGGTTGCGTTAAGTTTTAGACCATGAATTGGTCTAATAAATTTCCTTGATCTACTAAAACGTGTTGCACACGGCGTGCTTCCCACCGCAAGACGCACGAGAAAATAAGAGACGAGAGCCAAGCCATCCGGCATTCTGCAGTGCGTGCGGTCACGTCTGTACGTGACATACCAGGAATGCTGCATAAACATCTGCATGCACACTGCAATATCGGCAGGAACAAGAATTCGCACATTTGCTCTTTATGAACTCATTCATGCTGAGGTCGCAGGCGTTTTAAACACTGGCACAATGATACGCCTCGGTCATAACGAGCACATTAACCTTTATCCTAGCCAATCTGCTCATTTGTATTNAACACTGGCACAATGATACGCCTCGGTCATAACGAGCACATTAACCTTTATCCTAGCCAATCTGCTCATTTGTATTTCACGTGTTCGAGGCACAGAGACTGACGTGCAAACATCTTGCACAGAAGATTTTGTACTTGAAACTGGCAATTCTGACTTTTTTCTTAAAACTTTTTTCAGTTTAAAGGAAATTTCGAGGAGCAGTCGAGAAACTGACAGTTGGATGCCTACCTACGAAGTGTCTTAAATGCCACCAACGACTTCCATGGTAGACTTAAGGCGCTTTCTGAATGAACTTCTGGGTTCGAATCCCGAGTAATTAACGGCAGGTGTCATGGGCCTAAAGGCATAAAGTGCGGACATAATTAAAAATAACTCTTAGACAGCATTTAAAACCCTGGACAGTTTTTTTAAGTTAAATATTCTAGAAGTGCGACTTACCTGACACCTACCTACTATAGTCCATTCGTAATGTTCTCATTTTTTAAATCAAACATTTGAAAAATGATCCCATGTACGACACATTTGGTTGTTTCTTAA
Organism: Clitarchus hookeri; assembly: GCA_002778355.1. NCBI lineage: Eukaryota > Metazoa > Arthropoda > Insecta > Phasmatodea > Phasmatidae > Clitarchus > Clitarchus hookeri. Next base: position 236,177 of record NQII01003433.1, on the reverse strand, counting down.
ACAAATCGCACATCACAAACGTTTTACACATTTGTTAACATAAAGGAATCTTATTGTGGGTTGAATATAACTATTACTTGTATTTTATTTATAAATTATGTTTAATTTATAATCGACATTAATTAAAACAGAGAGAAAATATATGTTATTGTAAATGCCCAGTAAGAAATAGTTTTAATGCAAAATATTATTAAAGTGAGCGCGTACAAACGCGAAGTGTTGTCCCTTCGGTGCCATTTTCTAGATTCGGTTACGCTTTGTTTGCATACGGCGGAGGGATAGCCTGAAAGTAGAACTTTAGCAGGGCTTCAGAGAAGTTGGAAGCAACCACGAATGGACTATCAGTGGTTTCGTANTAGCCTGAAAGTAGAACTTTAGCAGGGCTTCAGAGAAGTTGGAAGCAACCACGAATGGACTATCAGTGGTTTCGTATAGAAACACCTGCATGACAAAAGCGACGCAGTCAGTGCAGTCAAGTTTTTGGAACTGTTGGTCGTGTTTTCTAATATTAGCGCCAGGCGTCACTTGCAGAAAAAACGGGTCGTTGCTCAGCGTCTAAAAAAAAAACACCCATGAGCGCACCAGTACACTCGCAGCAACAGACCTGAACATAACACAGATAATCGCGGTGGTACAATTAATTATGTTGNTAGCCTGAAAGTAGAACTTTAGCAGGGCTTCAGAGAAGTTGGAAGCAACCACGAATGGACTATCAGTGGTTTCGTAGAGAAACACCTGCATGACAAAAGCGACGCAGTCAGTGCAGTCAAGTTTTTGGAACTGTTGGTCGTGTTTTCTAATATTAGCGCCAGGCGTCACTTGCAGAAAAAACGGGTCGTTGCTCAGCCTCTAAAAAAAAAACACCCACGAGCGCACCAGTACACTCGCAGCAACAGACCTGAACATAACACAGATAATCGCGGTGGTACAATTAATTATGTTGAGGATGTTGGGTTAGTTTAAACTCGATGAAAACTATACTTAATTGCAGACACTACCGAAGACACAGTTTTCATGATTTTGCTGTGCCTGAAGAAGGAAACACAAACAACTTAACGCAACTGAAAAATTATACGCCATTGGCTGCTTCAAAACGTGTACAGAATTTCTCAGCAAAAAAAAAAAATTTTCTTTAAATATTTTTGTGTAAAATTATATGAGAATGTATAATCGCCTCCGTTTTAAGTTTCCCGCGTCACGACAACTTCACAGTCGCGATTTTGGCTGCTAGTAATGCAAAAATGATGCTGCCGAAAAAAAAATTTTATCGAATGAAACTGTGCTTCACATAAAACTAAAACAATGGGGTGAAAGGTATTCTTACAACGTTACGTTGCTTCTCATTCGAAAAACGAAGACACCACGAAAGCTGTCTGTCACTTGTGAACAAAAAGAACAAGTTAATAGTTGAGGAACGGAACACTTAAGTGGGTAGCCTTTTTTGCTTCACCAGATAGGCTTCTTACTGTAATAAAATATTTTATTAAAACATTATTTTTAATATTTTCTTATCAGGCCATCCTGCCATTTTATTCACTAAACTTAATAAAAAAAAAAGTTCAGCATCTTCTTTATTAATTTTGAATTCTTGCTTTGTTAACGTGAAATCGTATAACATGCTTTAGTAATAACTGTGCCCAGAGACTGTAATAAGTACGGGTATTTGGAAAACAACCTTAATTTTATTACTACGTAATAAAATATGGCCAAGGCTTAATCTCACAGCTGCACAACTACGGGATTACATACAGCCCTGCGCGTTAAGGCTGTGAGGAAATTTATGTACGCACGTGCAAATGTCCATTTTCCGTTTCCTTTTGTCTGAGCCTCGCACATAGCAGTATAATACAGCTCTACGTACGTGTGTACGCGAGTGTGCATAAACATGAATCAAACTCATTAACCAAACTAGCTTTCGGACTTGAGATTCCATGTTTTCAGCAGTCATTTGAAAGATCGCCGGCACCGAAAATTCAACTGCTCCAAAAAATAGTTCAGCGAATATATGCGTGATAGATAGAAGGAAAAAAAAAACAGTTTTCCAGTACTTCTGAACTACCAGCTTCGAGACAATATACGTAAATCTAAGATGCAGGGACCAAAGGCTGCGGTACTGAAACGTGGAAGCAAATGGTAAAGAGCAACTCAAAAACGAGGAAGCATACATGCTTTCTCCGGACGTAAAAGCCAGGGAAATTCTATTGAAAAAACTACGAAAGTTTTTTTTAAACGAGCCAGTCACCAGACAGGATACTAGCAACATCTATGTCGTGTAATTAGGATAACGTTATAATGTGTTACCGTCGTATTTCGCCTTTGTGCACACGGTCGTACTGCGCAAACTCCAAGATTCCTTTTATTTTACCAGGTGGCGGTCAAAAGCATTATTCTCTATAACGTCAAAAATGTTGAAGTGAAATACAAAATAGATTTTAACCAATTAGAGACTACAGCTAATGTCAAAACTACAGGACCAAGACAATATGAGAAGCTATAGAGAGCTTGAAACACACTGAAAATATCAACCGAGATTATGGGTAAAAGTATAGTAGAAACTGGGCACCACTCTTCAGAAAATATACCATCCGTGTTGCAAGTCAAATTGATCAAACATAATTGGGCATAACATCAGCCAATCAGAAGAGGTCAAGTTATTGGCTACCACAGGAGACAATCAAGGGACTTTTTCACTCATTGGCCGCCTGGACAGCCAACCACAGGTTATACAGATCCTATGAGGCCATATATATTACGCCTACGCATAAAGAATTAAAATAAGCAACNGAGCCAACCACAGGTTATACAGATCCTATGAGGCCATATATATTACGCCTACGCATAAAGAATTAAAATAAGCAACAGTGGTTAACAGCTTTAAATACAGGCTCGCAGCTCAGCTCAAACAGAAACACAGCGGCCCGCCGCCGACTCAATGATTTGTCCCAAGTTTGTAGGAATTGTAAATCCACTCAAATGAATTAAACTGGTTCCACAATACTGCGATGCGTTGCGATGAGCGGTAACCAATCGGGGCGAAGCAGCAGCCCGTCGCAGTGCGTTCCGCGAAATTCTTGCGTTGCGATTGACTGACAGCCTGCGACGGAGAAGAAAAGTTTGTTTAAAAGCAGAATTAAAAAAATGTATTTGTTTACATTTTGAAAACGACGATGGCGTTTACGTCGACGTCTTTGTATTTTTCTTGTTGCTGCATGGATGTACAAAATAGAAGACAAGACTTCTTATACACATGGACAATGTCATAAAAGTAGTTTATTGACAAAAATATATTCTCTGTCTTATTATGTCTCTCGTTCTCGCTAGTTTTCATCGCACATCGCGTTCTTATTTCCCTGTTTTTTCTTATACCCATTTAAAACATAGTGCCAATGTTTTCGCGTGCCTTTTGTTACATTCGTGAGGTTTGACAATGTAATTTTCACCCTTGAAATAGATAGCAGCACCATTTCAGGTGGCGTCCGTCGCCGACAGATCATCGCTCAATTGTGAAACAGCAAGTACAGCCCATCACACCGCAGTATTGTGGAACCAGCTTTGTAGGAACCTCCGTTCCCAGTCTCGTGACAGCACTGCTTCCGGGGGGGCATATGGAAGATCGGCGGTGGACGTGGCCTTCAGCACCGCTGCCAACTGCGAAACTTGTCACCACAACCACTAAGACGCGGCTCCAGCCCGGAAGTCAAGGCAGCCATCCAGAAAATGGTCGCGAAAGCCTGCCATCTTCTATTAAGTACGATATACGGCAAATTTCAAAAAACGTAATGGTCGTTTTTCCATTCATTATAACGACAACAAAGGGACGCCTTTTCGCACGAGCCCATTGTTATTTTGCCTCGGACCGTGGCAGTGGAGCTAAAAACCACCGTTAAACCCCTATGTTTAAAATATCAGCCCCGCGGCTGTGAGNTGCCAACTGCGAAACTTCAGTCACCACAACCACGAAGACGCGGCTCCAGCCCGGAAGTCAAGGCAGACATCCAGAAAATGGTCGCGAAAGCCTGCAATCTTCTATTAAGTACGATATACGGCAAATTTCGAAAAACGTAACGGCCGTTTTTCCATTCATTATAACGACAACAAAGGGACGCCTTTTCGCACGAGTCCATTGTTCTTTTTCCTCGGACCGTGGCAGTGGAGCTAAAAACCACCGTTAAACCCCTATGTTTAAAATATCAGCCCCGCGGCTGTGAGCATTCCGACCGTTAAATATTTATCGGCGCCTGACGGCCGCGTATTTTGGAGCAGGGACGCTGCACGCGTTCTATTTATGAACGGAGTCTTTGTCGTGGCAGCAAACCATTCGCCGCCCCCCGGAAAGCAACCATCTGTCTCCGAGCTCTTTCCCTCGCGAGTAAAGTAGAGAGGCGACACTTCCATGTATTGCGTCGAGCTCTTATTTCGAGCTTCAATATGTAAACAGGTCGCAGTTGTATAGCCAACAATAAGAACATTCTTCAAATGGACATCAACACGAATGAAAAGCTATGAATTCAGACATTGGCTACCCTCATGAAACAATTTAGGGAACCCAACTACGTCAATGTAAACGATGTCAATGTAACGACTTTTGTTTTAAGGTTTTTTCCTACTGTTCAAGATGGTAGGCATTATTTCGGGGGTTGACTTCCAATTATTTCTAAAATTAGGCATTGAAGTGTGGCGATCCTCATTTTTTCAAACACCTTCGTATTTTAACGTCCTTCTTAACAAAGCAAATCGAAAATCAACGATCTCATCTCTATATACATAACACCGTTCGGGTCACAAAGCATCAAGTGGGACAGGGCAGCGACTGTGCAACTATCGAGTGAAGTTACAAAATTGTCGTTGTGTAATTTGCTATACGGTATATTAAAAATGAAATTATATTTCTAATTATCTCGTAGTTACAAACTGAGCACTGATATTTTGTTTGTTTCTAGTTTATATTTTTTAACATGAATACATTTCCATTGTATTTTTGGTTTTGGCGACAAGGGCTGCGATCCGAGAAAATAGTGGGTCGGAAAGGCCTATATAGTTTCACCCACCCCCCTGCTAGACTATTCTTACTCAGGAGAACAGCGAAGTCTCTCACCTCAGTTCGGTTGAACCTCCCTGAACACATACTTAGGCAGGATTTGCAATAACCCGCCGCGTCCGTCAGTCTCCCAGCCAAGCGATTTACAATCTAACTTCGTACGTCCATCGTAAGATCATTGCTGCAAACTAAGAAAAACAAAAATGTTTACACATAAAAAAATCTCCATAAAATGTGAACATTTTTGGCGGTATTGTGTCTAAAACGCACATACACGTACATAAGGGAAATTAATCGATGTAAAAAAAATATAAATAGCATTTAAATCGTGCTTTATTACTTTTACTATTGCACAAAAGGAGCTCGTGGTTCTAAACGTAATTGCAAATTAATCTTCAGGAAAAATGTAATTAATTTCATTTTACAGTTACATAAACATATGAAAACAAAAGACAGCCAAAACAAAACACTGCACACACTACACCGCCTTTTAAGGAACTCGGGATGAACGAGTAACAAAACGTGCAAGTGTAGAAGGCTGTAATTTCGTCCGTTCGTCCATCAAAAGCTTGCTAAGGTTTTGACGGACGGATATAATTAATGGCCACCTCTGATTGTCTATTGGTCACGTGATTGACGGACGGACGCAACGGATTGTTGTGAATCCGGTCCTATTTGCAGGCTGTTCATGGTAAAGTGAGCATTTTTTGAAGCCTTAGACGTAAATTTTCGAGCCCGGCGAAATCTATCCACACTGTTTATTACTTTCATGGAAATATTTGGGGCCACAAAAGTGCTCACTTTACCGTGAACAAGGTATAGGTACCATGCTCTTTATTAGTGGGCGGTGAAAGACTAGTAGAGAGGGGGTGGGATGAGCACATTCGAAATCAACCCTCGAATAATATCAGTGCCCGTTTACTGCATACACGCTACCATACACACTGGCATGCAGGCTTCCTGTTAAGTTGGCAGACGCCCTTGGCAATATGTTACAGCACGTCCACGCAAACAGAAAAATTTGTCGGTGTCCAGCTTTTGCGTGGTAAGTTACACCCGGGTGTACCACTTAATCTTGTCGGACATATCATAAGGGCGACGAGGCTGCGTTATGTTTCCTTTTCGTGTATTGGCTTTTATTTCCGCCATGTAGTCTGCTGACGTATTTACTCTAGCGCGTACATCGTCTTCTCCCGTAACTGAAGATTAAAGTATAATTAGAAGTTAAGCCCTGGGTTATTTAGTTCGTTAATTCGTAAATATATTTTTCCCCGCAGAAGGGTCGCATCATTTCATTTTGATAAATCTCAATTTCCAACTATACGGGAAATATTTTTAACGTTTATTAAAGTAGTTAATTGGTCTATTTTATGGATTTCTCATCCTTTTTGCATGCCCATGCTGCCACTGGCAGTGTTTCCCCGCATTTCTATATTATACGTCAATGTATGGATGCTAGCATGAGAAATCAATCAATCTGAGTGTTTGTAGGTCAACTAAGTCAGCTAGTTTTCGTAATATATATCAAGACGTGCTTAATCTGGTTGCAATAAAATCCACATGTTTCGTGTATTTTAATTGTTTATCTAACCGTATACCCAGGAACCTCACCTTGGAAACCCTTAGTTAGTTACTACCAATCTTTAGTTGAATTTGCGAAAACAAAACCTAACTTGAACTTAATAAAAATGTGTGACATAACACAGCTTCTCTATTTAAAAACTTTTGAAACACATTTCCATTGCAGTAGCACAGATATATGTGTAAATCGGCAGCTGTATTTTAATGGCCTTCCGCTATAACTATGGTGATAAATAACAACCGAAATTACATACAGTTCACGCTGTGATAAATGAACGTGCCGTGTAACATGCAATAAGTGAAGTAACGAGGTAATCACGTTTGCGCAGGAAGAGTATGCCACACCAAATTCTAAATCAAATACACGCGAGTGACGTGTAAAGTCTATTCGCCGTTTCTTCACACTTTTTGAATCGATTTGAAAAATCACCCCATTAATGGCATTCTTGGTGGTTTCCTAATTATTTAATGTTTTTACTTGTGTTAATATAAAANTTGCAGCAGCACAGATATATGTGTAAATCGGCAGCTGTATTTTAATGGCCTTCCGCTATAACTATGGTGATAAATAACAACCGAAATTACATACAGTTCACGCTGTGATAAATGAACGTGCCGTGTAACATGCAATAAGTGAAGTAACGAGGTAATCACGTTTGCGCAGGAAGAGTATGCCACACCAAATTCTAAATCAAATACACGCGAGTGACGTGTAAAGTCTATTCGCCGTTTCATCACACTTTTTGAATCGAACCTTTGAAAAATCACCCCATTAATGGCAGTCTTGGTTGTTTCCTAATTATTTAATGTATCACAAGCGTCTTTTACTTGTGTTAATATAAAAAATNTTACTTGTGTTAATATAAAAATATATATTTTTTACATCGAACTTTTACTTATATTTTATCTCTAAAACATAATATTTCATTTGAAATTAATATGAATAAAAACAGCGAGACAATAGGTGTGTTGGTAATGCCCAGTAATAAGTAGTTCTTATGCAAAATATTATTAAATTGAGTGCGCATGAATGCTGTGCACTGTCCCCTTTGGTGCAATTTTCTAGACTTGGTTAAGCTTTGTTTGCATGAGGCGGAGGAAAAGTTGGAAGTAACCGTGAATGGACTATACATTGTCTACCACGGGCATCTGAAAAAAAAAGGCGGGTCAACACTCGCCGCGTTTTCTGAAATTCACCAATGTAATACACCAGTGGTGAATGTTCTACCGTGTATTGGCAGTTCGCGGTTAATTGAGCACTTTTGAAATTAACATTTGAGAAATGCCACTGCTCCCTCCTACTCGCACGTAGGCCTATTTTAACTTGGACATTGACTGACTTGCACCAAATAATGTTGGTAACAACGGAGGGAAAGTAGTTCCATGTCATGAAGTTAAATTAAAAGTGTTAGGGGAAATATTTGTGAATACTGAAATGAGTTTGGGCCGTAGTGGTTAANGTGTTGGTAATGCCCAGTAATAAGTAGTTCTTATGCAAAATATTATTAAATTGAGTGCGCATGAATGCTGTGCACTGTCCCCTTTGGTGCAATTTTCTAGACTTGGTTAAGCTTTGTTTGCATGAGGCGGAGGAAAAGTTGGAAGTAACCGTGAATGGACTATACTTTGTCTACCACGGGCATCTGAAAAAAAAAGGCGGGTCAACACTCGCCGCGTTTTCTGAAATTCACAAATGTAATACACCAGTGGTGAATGTTCTACTGTGTATTGGCAGTTCGCGGTTAATTGAGCACTTTTGAAATTAACATTTGAGAAATGCCACTGCTCCCTCCTACTCGCACGTAGGCCTATTTTAACTTGGACATTGACTGACTTGCACCAAATAATGTTGGTAACAACGGAGGGAAAGCAGTTCCATGTCATGAAGTTAAATTAAAAGTGTTAGGGGAAATACTGAAATGAGTTTGGGCCGTAGTGGTTAGACTACTCGCTTTCCGGCGGAGTCGCTCCCGGATTTCTCACGTGGGAATCGTGACGGACGATGCCGCTGATCGGCGNGACTACTCGCTTTCCGGCGGAGTCGCTCCCGGATTTCTCACGTGGGAATCGTGACGGACGATGCCGCTGATCGGCGGGTTTTCTCCAGGATATTCCGTTTCCCCGCCCTTGCATCACTTCACCATCATCGGCTCTCATCACGATGTTAAGAGCCGCCCAAATCTCTCCCCTCCACCCCACTGAAATTATTTCTTTTACTGGTGTTTTTGCTAATATAAGTGTACGAATGAGTGAATGTGTAAAATATTTACTATTCTAATAATCCCACAGTTTCAGTTGACCGACGCATGAATAAAGTGATCACGCCCATCGTGGAAGAATACACAACGTGCATACAAGTAGGACTTAAGCGGGGCTTTCAAAAGTGACCAGTTTACATCAGCGTACACCGATTGAGAGACTTTGCGAACAACAGGTTTTTTATATTTTGTTACGAATGCAACAGAATAAATCCANCAGCGTACACCGATTGAGAGACTTTGCGAACAACAGGTTTTTTATATTTTGTTACGAATGCAACAGAATAAATCCACACATGCAAAATAACTTTATATAACACAGAAAACCCATTAATCACCGTGCTAACGTATTTTATAATCAATACGCTCTTACTTTTTAAAATAAAAATCTAATTTCACGTTTTTCTGTAGTTTTTGTGCACAGTTCAAGGCAAAACTTTTTTTACCGTTGCATTTAAACTCTTTGCTTTTCCTTGATTTTACCGTTTACAACTGCTTTATTTATTAATTTATTTGCGAGGTTGTGTTTGAAAATTCTTCGGGCGATATTCTGATGCACATCCACCGACGTTTCAGGCCGTTTTAACAGGTGGATACATCGATTCAACCGGCCTCAACCCAGGCATTTAAGTTCCCGAACATCCTGTCTGTATCGGCGGAAGCAGGTGGGCGACACTGGATAGGTCCTACGCTAGTGTTATTGAAAATATCNCGAACATCCTGTCTGTATCGGCGGAAGCAGGTGGGCGACACTGGATAGGTCCTACGCTAGTGTTATTGAAAATATCATACTCTCAGTATACCAACTTCGACATATCTCCAATCGCTACAGTTATTTTATCTTATGCAATATATTTTTAAAAATAATAAACTGTATTAGTAACATGCTATCAACATAGTGATTATTTTAACCAAATGTGGCAAGATTACTTTGTGATTTTTTCTTTATTTACTACTCTTACTTTTTATTTGCGCATTTTATTTCGTTTTGGTGGTGCACCTGTTCTCTGTCTGGACATATTTGTCTGTCTATGCTCCTTGCTCGTGCCTCGTGTGGCTGTAAAGTTATTGTCGCGAGGCTTAAATGAAACAAACTTTCCAAATAACCACAAAGATGTGAATGTTGAGTGCTGCATCTGGCGTTTATAGGTTATTGGTGCAGGTTTGCATTAAGCAAATCCAATTGAATTTTTATGTTGAAGAAGTGTTAGATTTTGTTTTCAAAAGGTACCTACTATGAATTTATAAATAATTAACATCAGATTTGAATGTTTTAAAAACAAAAACTCTATTAATAGAGATTTTTTTTACCAGATAGTATGGTTTGGTTGGTAACAGCCGCACGATATTTACTTTCCTCCCTTTCCCTCTCCAAAATAATTGTTCACAAATAAAGACGACAGCTTAAAGTGGGGGTGCCGTCTCTCTTTCTCCCTTCCGTACTATGTGGGCGGAAGCACTTGTAAATTTCTGAAAACGCAAACAAATTTCTGCATTTTCTTTTTTCTCTCTCCCCCCCCNTAAAGAGAAATAGAAGAAAAACAAAGGTTAAAGAGAAAGAAATCAGTGAAAAAATGTTTTAATATAGCAGCACACCTAGAGGTGGGAGTAACATCCGGTGACGTTTCGGCAATGTTAGTATGACACAGTTTGGGTTAGACCTGTAAGATAAAGATTCATTCTGCACATATCACTCTGAATAGATAAATATGGGAAATAATGGGCTAACATGTTAGATTTTTTATTTTGCCTCCAGTTGTTACAAGTGTCACATCACTTAGCATACAGCTACAATAATGGCACAACTCGTGTAGCTTCGATAAATGTTAAAATCAATAGCGTTTCACAGGAACCAAAATTTGAATAAATGCAAGATGAGGTGTGTGGACAAATCCACTGATTTTTTCACGCTGCATGTTCTTATAACTTAGTGCACAGATGTCACTTTTTAAAAATGACATTTGTGTGGCCACCCTGGCATCTAACACATTCATGCCCAGTAAAGTACTGCATATCCTTCACTTCAGTAACAATATTTTTCTTTAGTTGTTGGATATTGTGGGGTTTGGTAGCATAGTATTTTTAATTCAAAGATCTCCAAAGGTAAAAGTTGGACCACCTACATCAACTAGAAATTTTAACCAATATCAGCTTAATCTCCATCCATTGGAATACCTGATTACTTCCCACAACAGATGGGCATTTTTGCATACCAATATTACAAGATTTCAAATCTGTACCCAGTTAGTTTTACCCTAAACCTGTGTGGCTGAAAAATGACACTAAAGAGACTGCATTACTCTATTAATGTGAAAAGTCTACACACGAAAACAGGCAGAACACTAACTTGATCTACTAACAAAGATGCTAAGGGCAGATGCAGAACTGATTAAATCCCTAGGACAAAAGTTTTTATGTAAACATTACCTTAAACAAAGAACAGTATTTTCCATGTCTGAAAATTTTTCTAAGCCAAAAGAGAAGGCCATTCCTTTTAGTTCTAAGAAAATTATTCTAAATATATACTTAAAATTTAATTTAAAGATCTATTTTTAAAACTTTTCAGGCTGAAGCATACTATCATTAGTTATAATTATTTTTTATGGACAAAATGACAATGGTTATACTTTGCAAAATAATCAGAAAGAAAGTTCTTGTATGGAAACCAGGGCAATCAAGAATGAAAAATATTCCTGGTGGTTGTCTCAAAGTTTAAACTAAAGAAACAAAGTTACAACAGTTGTCATAAACAAACATCCAGCACGGCTTGCAACAGGAAGGATATTTCACTGCTTGTGGCCTTCCCCCGTGNAACAGTTGTCATAAACAAACATCCAGCACGGCTTGCAACAGGAAGGATATTTCACTGCTTGTGGCCTTCCCCCGTGAAGTATCCTTCCTACGCTGCCCACGGTACTGTGAAGGAGACAGGCTGTGCCAATGACTGCGTACAGTCTGAGGAAATTACTGTAGCACAGCAGATCATTAAGAGCTATTATGACAACTACTATGAGCAACATACAACTTTTACCTCAGAGGAGACCTAACATAAAAGCCAATTATCAAGGTGAACAGAATACCGTTCCAACACAACATACCAGATAGTGACTGCAAGAATTTTAAATATATACATTTACATTTAACGCAAGAACATATTTTTGATACGTAACATACCTATTCAAATATGTTTTTCTTAAACTAACATCTATCACATCTCATATGTAGAATGGNATTTTTGATACGTAACATACCTATTCAAATATGTTTTTCTTAAACTAACATCTATCACATCTCATATGTAGAATGGGAAAAGGTTTCACTTTAAAATGTTGCATTTTTTTTTAAAGAACATGAGAAAAGTATTTAATAATAAATTTTTAAGAGGAAATTAATAAAACAATTATAAAGATAATAACAATGTACATACAGACATTCACTTGTTTTACTAAGTACCTGGCACTGGATCCCAGTTGGCTTTCTGGTTAAACATCAGGCTCCCACTATTGGAGCCCCCAGTTTAATCCCAATACCCCAGCAGTGTAGTGTACAAAAAATTTTCAGGCAGAATTTTTTTTTTGTTTTTGAAATTAATGAAAATTATTTTGTGATTTGATGATTTCTGAGAATTTTTCCTCACCCTCTCTGCAATATATTTAGTTATAATTTATGTTGTAATTCACCCCAGATAATCAATGTATGGAAAACTTGCTGGTCCTGCTGTGCCACCCTCCTTTTCTAGTACCTTCACTATCTGTCCCCTATTCCTCGGTAATGTAACCAAACCTGATAAGTAATACNGCCACCCTCCTTTTCTAGTACCTTCACTATCTGTCCCCTATTCCTCGGTAATGTAACCAAACCTGATAAGTAATACAACCTGAGATATTCTGTTGGCCAATACCATATCATTTTATGTCTGGTATCCATAATTGCGCACCTTGTGCCAACGATTCCAAGATATACTCCACGTACACCAGTGCAAAACACTATCAATAAATATAAAAAAATTCTGAAGGAAAAAAAGCACATAATATTACTAACTGAGTAAAATTATGTATCACTTTTTGGATCACAAATGAAAANATTCTGAAGGAAAAAAAGCACATAATATTACTAACTGAGTAAAATTATGTATCACTTTTTGGATCACAAATGAAAAGAGGGCTCTCAACACAAGACTGCACTCCAACAGTAGCAAATGCTTCTTGCTTTAGCGACAGGTTCGTCCACTGTCACTGGAACGTTGTAGATGATCTCATATTGAAGCGTATGCCACCATATGCTCTATGTTTCCAGCAACCAGTTCAATCTGATACAACAAGATGAATTTATCCTACCAATTTTAGACTTAATTGTCCCCAAAACCATCCAATGGTGACTTTGCTGACACATCTCGCTGTGGTTTGTATTTTTAATGTATGCTTTTTCCATGTTCCGCTATTGCTTACATATTAAACTCCAGAAGCAGATATTTGGGCTGTTCAATTTTGAATATTGAAAATAAAGTATTTACCTATACAATATATTAACATGCACATTATCCTTAATTTTTGCTGCAATTATTTAATATTAATATCACAACATTTCTTCACATAACTTTCGACTGTAAGACTTTCCCACAACTTTTTTTCATATTTACCTTGTTTTCCCATACTGAAATTACAATTGTTCTCACACTATCAAAAATGAAAATAAATCACATTTAAGCACCCAGGACTCGCACATGACTGCACTTCACAACTATTGTAAGAAACTGGAATCATAAGGGTTTACACAATAAAACCATTAAGCAATATAAAGTAAGCAGATAGCAGTAGTCTCCAAAAATTTAGTTGGCACAGTAACGATCCTGCTGTCTACATTAGACCAATAGAAAAGCAATTTATATTTTATTTGACATCAAAATAAAAACTTTTTTTATAGTACTTAGTTCAAAATTTCTTTTAGAAGCAGGCCAACAGAAATAAATCTTGAATGTTCATTATTTGAAATTGAAATACAAATGTGTGTTTATTTAAATATATGCTCCTCTGTGACTAGATAAACTTAAGATTTGGAAACTGATATTTCTAATTTNAAATGTGTGTTTATTTAAATATATGCTCCTCTGTGACTAGATAAACTTAAGATTTGGAAACTGATATTTCTAATTTAAAATTTTTGTTATATTTTAGTGATATGAAATGTATGTAGTATGTAGGTAAATGTGGACTAAGGAAAGGGGAGGTTGGCAGGATTAGTGTGACTGTGATGGCGCAGACACATGGTGTGTAAGAGGCTTGTAATACTAGTATGTAAGTAATGAACATAATCTATAATGGTGTCAGAAGTGGGGCCAATACAAGATCTATATTCCCAGAGTGAGGGAGTAATTACTCAAGAAGAGTGTTTAGTGTGCGAGGTGACTGTCTTAACGTGGCAGTTTTGANAAATGTGTGTTTATTTAAATATATGCTCCTCTGTGACTAGATAAACTTAAGATTTGGAAACTGATATTTCTAATTTTAAATTTTTGTTATATTTTAGTGATATGAAATGTATGTAGTATGTAGGTAAATGTGGACTAAGGAAAGGGGAGGTTGGCAGGACTAGTGTGACTGTGATGGTGCAGACACATGGTGTGTAAGAGGCTTGTAATACTAGTATGTAAGTAATGAACATAATCTATAATGGTGTCAGAAGTGGGGCCAATACAAGATCTATACTCCCAGAGTGAGGGAGTAATTACTCAAGAAGAGTGTTTAGTGTGCGAGGTGACTGTCTTAACGTGGCAGTTTTGATAACCGAAAGTAAACTATATATCTTAGCACAGGAGGCCAACTACAACAGAAATAGCAGCACAATTTCAGACAGATTGTAACCCCCAAAAATTTCAATTTTTGGGTGCCTACAGTGTGGGGTAAGTGGATAGCGGGATTTGAAATGTTTAGAGTAGCATCGGAGCTCATCAAGAAGTCTAGAAAGTCAAGTGAATAGGCTACTACTGCATGGGTACGGAGGCAGATGAGTTGCTAGCATCGTTCACATTTACGGCAGAGCAGACAAACCAATACAATTTAGTACAGCAGAAGTTTAGAGACTTCAAGGAAAAAAAAATTTAGTGTAAGAGTGTGGAAAATTTTTCAAATGGTGCCAGCAGGACGTATTTATAAATTAAGTGTTCCAAGGCGGCAGAGATGTGAGAATTGAAAGATCTAAAGGACTAGTAAATAACGACTGTGTTGGTAGTTGGAGTAGCAGACTATATGTTGTCAGAGACATTGCAAATGGATAGTAACCTCAACACGCGACAGAGGTAGTTAAGAGCATTCGCCACTCAGATGCATTTCGAGGGCAGCAACAACTAGTACGAGACAATCAAGTATGGACAGCATAAAAAGTGGTAGAAAGCAGTTGGGGCAATTCAGAGAACGCAGTTCAGATAGNACAATCAAGTATGGACAGCATAAAAAGTGGTAGAAAGCAGTTGGGGCAATTCAGAGAACGCAGTTCAGATAGGTATCAAACTTTTCTATGGGCACAAAGTAAGAGTAATGTGAATCTAGGATAAGGGAACAGCAAACGTATAAACCTTAGAAGCTTGCCTGGACACCGTGGGTACCGATGTCCAGAAAGAAGTGTTGCATGTTTTCAATGCAATAAGGTAGGAAATTATAGCAGATGTTGCCGGAGTAAACCACTTAATGTGCAAGAATAAGAGAATGGAAAAGCAGTAGGCCAAGAATATTATATGGAGGAAGTGGCATTGGAAGTTTGTTCAAACCCATGGTACATTCAAATACAAGTGCAGGGCAAAACAACCCACTTCAAAATATTGATATGGGCACTAATGTAACTGTTGTGGATAAAGCCACAATTGATGATTTAGGGCTGTTTCTGTGTAAAACAAGGAAAATACTGTATGGGGTGGGCAGAAATCCAATATCAGTAGAAGGTACTATCACAGTGTTTTTGACCCTGGGGGAAGAGCAGGTCAATCAAGAAGTTGACGTGGTAAAAGAGCAGCGAGTACCATTATTAGGACAACCAGCAATTAAACGGTAATCATCCAGAGTAGCGGCTTTTCTGAAGGAAAGGTCCTAGACCAACAAAAGTAGCATTAAAGGGTTCTGCACAGCTAACCTTGTTAATAATCAGGAGGGCGCAATGTTAAAATAAGTAGAACGTATGAAATAAAATAGTTAAAAGTACGAGCAGTTTGCAGCTTTGTTTACGTCAGACGCCATGATTTTTGGTGAAGTAATGGATTAGTAAAGTGAACAAATGTGCATTTTGCCATCACCTTATTGGCTGTGATCTGTAGACATCATCGTCACAGAATTTTACGTGGAAGTTGAGATGCCATTAGTTGCATTTGAGACACAAGACAGTGCGGTTGTGTAGTTGCGCGCGTGAGTTGTGATGTCCGAATCCAACCGTGCAAAGGCTTGTGATTTAAGAATGGAGGGTGCAAGAACGAGTGCTTCTGTGCATAATATTTGCCTATGTGGCGGGTGTTACTTGGATGTTTTAGTAGATTGTGGTGTTTTGTCGATTGAGGTTAGATGCACTGCAGTTGAATGGGTCCAGAACAATGGAATTGTACCCGCCGCCTACCTAGGTGACATGATTCGTAGACTTCCGGTGTGTTTAACTGTTACTTTTAAACCCTAAAATCCTAGATTAGACTAAAATCCTAAGTTAGATTAACATTCTAAAATCTTAGGTAAGTTTAAAACCCTAAAATCTGAGGTTAGTTTAAGACCCTACTATCTTAGGTTAGATTAACACCCTACAATCCTAGGTTAGATTAAAACCCTATAAACCTAGGTTAGTTTAAAAATGTAAAATAGTGATTCACTCATCATGGGGTTAGGTTCTGTTAGGTTAGGTGGGCACATATTACGAAATTAGTCATACGTTAATGCTCCTAGAATATTCGTATTCTGTGAAATTAAAGTGGAAATATACCACTTTTTGGTTTTTTTTAAATACAGAAAAGCAGCTATTCTGGATAATTACCAATTAAAGCACTAAATCACGTGTTAGTATTGGAAGCAGCAGCTATATGAAGAGAATAGGAGACAAGGGAACAGGAGAAAATAAAACAAGCAGGTTCACGAGGGAATTCCCTACTGAATTTCAAGGGCTAGGTAAGTTCCACCACAATATCATATTGTGATAAAGGAAGATGCAGTTCACTTTGCATTACTAGCCCCGAGGCTTGTAACTTTGCCGCTTAGGGACAAGGTAAAAGACTAAATAGAAAGAATGTTGGCAGAAAGAGTGATTGCACAAATACAGGCCCCAACGGAGTAGTGCGCGCTGATAGTGGTGGTTCCAAAACAGAATGGAACTATAAGATTGTGTGTGGACTACACCAAACTGAACAAGTTCATAAATAGAGAGAAACTGCAGCTTCTGTCAGTCGAAGAATCACTGGCTAAGTTGCAGGACGCGAGGTGGTTCACGGTGTTGGATGCATCAAAATGATTTTGGCAGATTCCACTTGCTAATAGTAGTGCACTGCTAACGACTTTCATTACGCCATTCGGGCGTTACTATTTCAACAGGCTGCCATTTTTACTGAGTTCAGGCCCTGAACACTACCTACCCCAGATGCACACAATTATGGAAAGACTACCAGGTGACAATCAAGCAGACGACTAGTATGTGGTTGTACAGAAAAGGAGCACAATGACAGGCTACAAGCAGTGCTAGAGAGAATATGACAAAATGGTGTAACACTCAACAAATGAAACTGCAAGTTTTAGACCCCAGACAGTAAAGTTCCTGGGACACATAGTGAGTTAAGGAGAAGTGTGACCAGACCCAGATAAAACTGATATGGTTATAAAAAAGGCAAATCCTACAAACATTACTGAACTCAGAAGATTATTAGGTATGGTGAACTACCTGAGGAAGTTCATACAGTTGGTGGAGAAGACAGCCATTACGATGTGGAATATGTCTGGGGAAAGGTTTAGAGTGAAGCTACTAGGCAACTTATGAAAGAGATCACTATGCAACTAACACTAGTGTTGTACTCTAGAACGGCACCAACACTGAAAGTGGCAGATGCTTCCTTGTATGGCCTGGGGAGTGTGCTGGAGCAGCGTTACGAAGGGGTGTTGAAACTGGTAGCCTACAAGTCTCTTAAGCACCGGTGACGTGGAGTGATGCTACGCGCAAATTAAAAAAAGAGGCCCTAACTGCCACATGGGCATGTGAACGATTTAAAGACTACATACAAGGAAGCAGGTTAACCTTAGTGACAGACCATAAACCTCTGGTTACAATGTTGTCCAGCAAGCCAGTAGCAGAACTTACAGTGTGACTGCAGAGAATGAGGATGCGCTTAATGTGCTTTGACTATGAGATAGTGCACGTTTCTAGTAAAGCACTGTTTGTACCCGATACGCTCTGAAGAGCTACAGTACACAAAATGGAGGTGCACAACCAAGAAAGGATAGAAGAGGAGCTTTATTGACATGGTACTGCAAGCAACTGCGCTTACTCTGACTCACGCCTGCAGGAAATACGGTTAGCACAGAACAAGGATGGAAAGTCGCAAGCTCTGAAGGAAGAAATCATACATGGGTTCAAGAAGGGGTCAGACAGTGTTTTGGCCATACAGGGGTCAACTGACATACAAACAGGGGGTGATCATGTACGAGACACATGTGTTCATTTCATAAAGCTTGCGCTTGTAAATTCTGAGGAAAATACATGAAGGTCACATGGGGATCGTAAAGTGTCACCAGTGGGCAAACAAGTCTGTTAGGTGGCCGCACATTTCATAAGACATTACGAGACTGGTACAGCAATGATTGCAGAGCAGAGCACAACACGCAGAGCCTCTGATACCGACACCACTGCCGAAGCGGCCTTGGCCTTTAACATTATGCAAGTAAAAGGAACACAATACCTAGTCATACAGGACTATTAAGTGTTACATCTAGCGCACTTGACAACAGAGGCAGTGATCAAACAGCTGCAGAATGTCTTTGCCAGGCATGTCATTCCAGAATTTGCTCAAGACAATGGGTTCAGCAATATTACATCTAGACCTAGGTTCCCACAGTCCAATGGGGCAGCAGAGAGTGTAGTAGCAATCGCCAAGAAAATCCTGACTAAATCACAAGGTCCGAAACTGGGGTTGCTAGCATATTGAACTACATTGCTGGAATCTGGATACTCACCGGCAGAACTGTTGTTCGGTCATAAGTTAAGAACTACACTTCCAGCTGCACAGGTGACCCTACAGCCACGGTGGGCGCATGGGATGCTGAAGTCCATCAGGGAGCCCGACAACACTACTCAAAAAACATAACAAACAGGCGTATGACAAAAGGCATGGAGTTAGACATGGAATCGTTGGCACTGGGTGCGCAAGTATGGATATCAGACCTAAAATGATATGATACTGGCCACCCAAATATCCCAGGTCGTATTACTTATCAGATTTGGCTACATTACGGCAGAATAGGAGACATAGTGAATACCAGGAGGGTGGCACAGCAGGACCAGTAAGTTCACTGAGGACAATAAGTCAGCCACAGCTCAACCAAGAGAAGCTAGAGGCACGACAGTGCTAAAATTTGGTCACAACACACCGGTCGATGACTCACTGGAGGAGTTACCCTTTCTGGATTCCCAAGATACGGACAAGAGGAAGCANCGGCACAGCAGGACCAGTAAGTTCACTGAGGACAATAAGTCAGCCACAGCTCAACCAAGAGAAGCTAGAGGCACGACGGTGCTAAAATTTGGTCACAACACACCAGTCGATGACTCACTGGAGGAGTTACCCTTTCTTGGGTTCCCAAGATATGGACAAGAGGAAGCCCACAGCAGGACTAGAAGCTGGCGTAGAATAAGGCCACCATGAAGACTGGACTTTTAAAGTGCAGAAGTCGAGAAAGCAGAGGAAGAGAGGGAGATGTAGTGTTAGGAAATGTATTTGCAGTACGTAGGTAAATGTGGATTAAGGAAAGGGAAGGTTTGCAGGACTAATTTGACAGTGATGGCACAGACGCATGATATGTAAGAGGCTTGTAATAGTATGCAAATAAAGAATATAACACATCTACTATGAAACTAAAGTAGTTAGAAGTACAGTAACAACTTCATTGTGTATACTTTGATTTGAACCAAGGCAATGGCAAAAATTTCTAAGTTATATTGCTTAATGTCTTTANACGTAGGTAAATGTGGATTAAGGAAAGGGAAGGTTTGCAGGACTAATTTGACAGTGATGGCACAGACGCATGATATGTAAGAGGCTTGTAATAGTATGTAAATAAAGAATATAACACATCTACTATGAAACTAAAGTAGTTAGAAGTACAGTAACAACTTCATTGTGTATACTTTGATTTGAACCAAGGCAATGGCAAAACTTTCTAAGTTATATTGCTTAATGTCTTTAGTTTTTCATTGTGTAAACACAGTACAAATATAATGGCAATACTGCCAGTGTCTCCTTACTAAGTAAAAATAATTTGCCAAAAATAAACAAAAATTCAGTATAAAATTTTTTTTAACTAGTTCATGATGTACTGGTAGCCTAAATATGTAATCTATATTACAAAATGATGTGTTACAAAATTTGTTGTTAAAGTATCATTATCTGCCATAAATAGTCTACACTGGCAACCCTGGTTTTCAATACAAAATAATGGTATGTCTCAATAGCAGAGGGCCTCTGTACTATTCAGCATAGTTCTATGGTCACATTAGAATATTTTCAATAAAAGATAATCACGATAAAGGGGAGTGCTNATGTACTATTCAGCATAGTTCTATGGTCACATTAGAATATTTTCAATAAAAGATAATCACGATAAAGGGGAGTGCTATAATAAGACCAGAAAAATTGTGGCAGGAAAATATATAAAAAAATTTGCCACATAATTATGACTCACTGTGCCACTCTGCTTCATGGAGCACGAGCAATAGCAAGCATGGAGGGCAGTGCCAACTTACCTGCTTCATGTATTTTACCAAAATCTTAAGTGAAAACGTATGCAACAAATCAGGGGAAAAACATGAAGCTGGTAAATCGGTGCGGCCCTATGCACTTGCTAATGCTCACACTTCAGCAAACACTATAGTGCTGATTTTTGTATCAAATCACTGTTCTGTGGTTATATATTGCAGCAAGGTTAGAGCGGGTGAATGTCTGAAAAATGACATGAGGTTAGTCTACACTGTGATGCAACAGTGATATTGTACTCACCTATGCTGGTGGTGCATACGTGGTGCATACAACTACTTGCCGGCAGAAGAAAGTGGTGCATATGCAATTTTTCGTAGGGAAACCTAGGCGAAACATTAATTCCTCCAGGTGCCCAATGAAACGCAAATTGGTAAGCATCCAGGTAACATNGTAGGGAAACCTAGGCGAAACATTAATTCCTCCAGGTGCCCAATGAAACGCAAATTGGTAAGCATCCAGGTAACATTATGTGTTACCTGCACATTCACTCTCCATTCGTAAATCCCAATTAATCACACAGTAAAATTAGAAAAATGCAGATAGTGAATGCAACAAAACTTTTCTCGCCACTACCGCTGATCCAAAACTTTTCACGCTGTTCGGTAAATGCTCATGTGACATACTATTTCACTGTTGTATGTGTTACCTTAGCAGGTACCGCGGTGCCAAGAAAGTTACATGGCAACTTGCGTAAACCATGCTTGGTAACTACCCCCATTCCGTCCCTAATTTTTTTTCTCCAAGAATCGTGCAATGAGGTATCTCAAAAACACACAATCCCATTGCAGTATGTGCACATACATTAAATAAAAACACATTCAACATCCTTCATGGCAGTTTATGTAANCACACAATCCCATTGCAGTATGTGCACATACATTAAATAAAAACACATTCAACATCCTTCATGGCAGTTTATGTAAGCAATAAGGTATGACACTTGGTAACATTAATTTTTTTTTAGCTCTAACCATGTAACTGTATTTAACATGACCACGTGTTTGCAACTTGGTAGGCCTAGTAGAAGTAAAATATAGCATAATTAATCAGATGAGCCCCAAAACTAAATAATAACCATTATTTAGGCACTACTGCAAATAACTACTGCAAAGAATTTCTACTTATAATGGTAAATTGCTGAAACACAAACTTACACATGTAGAGTGATGCTGGCACTGAATTAGGAGTAAGTTTTATACTTAAGACAGTCTTCTTCTACTTGGGCCTCAGCTCCATTGCAAGATTTTTGAAATTATGTTTTTATGACACTACTAAGCGTGCCCTTCATATATTTATCTACAAAAAGAAAAACATGCCCTTGACACATATGAAATGGTCCTTTAAAGACAGAATGCATGCTATAAATATTGTTTTGGAGCCATCCAAAATCATTTTAAATGGCTTTTTCAGACTGTTTTGTATTAAAACATATTACCTGGACACCAGTGAAACTACGATAGGAGCCTGCAACTTTGCTATAAACTTTCCACTGATACAATAACTTTGCTGCTAAAAGTCCCATAAGTACATGCAGCACAAGAATACTGCAGGCCAGTAGAAGCTCTGCGCATAACTGTGATGCTGCACTCCACGTGTGTGTCACTGTATCTTATTGCTCTCTCGCTCCTGAACCTCAAATATGGAAAACAGCTCCAGGAGTAATGTTACAAATCAGTGACAACTAAAATCTGTGAGTGAGTGAAGAGATTTGGGCAGCTCAACATCGAGGTCTTTAGAGCTGATGAAGGCAAAGTGAGACGAGTAGAGCAGCACCAGAATGCAAGGGCGAAGGAAACGGGTGATCCCAGAGAAAACCCGCCGACCAGTGGCATTGTCTGGCATGATTCACACATGCAAAAATCCGGGAGTGACCCAGCCCGGAATTGAACCCGGTTCGCCTAGGTGAAAGGCGAGTAGTCTAACTACTACACCACCGTGGCCCTTGACTGAAATCTGCACCCGTTTGTTTTACAGAAAGAAGAGTAAAAAATTAAGGTAATTGTGAATAGTGCTTTTTCATA
Organism: Clitarchus hookeri; assembly: GCA_002778355.1. Lineage (NCBI taxonomy): Eukaryota > Metazoa > Arthropoda > Insecta > Phasmatodea > Phasmatidae > Clitarchus > Clitarchus hookeri. Next base: position 213,299 of record NQII01003433.1, on the reverse strand, counting down.
AAGTAGGACTCAGTGGAATGAATGCTGTGCATTTGGCTTTTGTAAAGGTCACCATGTTGAAAATTTGTGGTTGCATCACATTACATTTTGTTGTTTGAGCAAGTAAAAATTATATATAGCCACAGGCGTTAAGCCTGTTGTTTACATGATCTGCCATGTTCCTTTGTCAAACTGATGTGAACAAAAGCAAAGTGGAAGATGCAAAATAGTGCAGCCATTTCGATACGTTTTTCCATTAGTATAGCTGCACATTTTGGGAAGCGTGGATTATGGCAAATACATTCATGGATATTTATGAATTTGACCATGCAAACTGTTATATCTAAATGACGTGCTTAAGTTATTGTGTGTTGAGTAATTTCACATTTGGGTGTGTTTTGTGGACGTGTCCAAATTTTGAGAGATGGCTAATGTTTGGCCTCGTCTTTTTGAATATTAATAGATAACTATGTTAATAGTAGCTGAATTGACAAAGGGCAGCAATTATTTTCCAACACAGTGGTCAATTAGGACAAGTTACCAGTAATAAAAAACAGATTATGTACAGTGTAATGCTAAGAATTNTTTCCAACACAGTGGTCAATTAGGACAAGTTACCAGTAATAAAAAACAGATTATGTACAGTGTAATGCTAAGAATTCTTTTTTGGCAATGCAGTTGATTAGAAAGAAGGTAATAGTATTTTACCTTTTATTTGTAAGTTTATGTACCCGGTTGTTTACAACCCTGGTATCAACGTGAAGACTATTTGGGTATAATATGCAACTTTTTTCACACAGCATCATGCTTGCTTGCGCCGCCTTCTGTCGTGTGGGGAGTACTTCAGCATTTTTGTTGCCGCTGTTGGTGATGATGGTAAATTTTTGCATTCCATTCATTCGAGGTATATAACTGTTGGGACTTTCTACCAAACACCGACTAGCTTCAAAAAGGCGAATCCAAGCAAATACGCACCATTCTGCTTCCAAAACATAGCTGGTAAAATTATATGAAGCAGGTAATCATTGTAACACTTAGAGCTTGCTATTGCTCACTCCCCAGGAAGCAGAGTGGAACAGTTCCATTTCATTTTGTTGGAGCTATTTGTGAATATATGTATAACATTTTCTGCCTTTAAACATTTGTAGTGATGCAATTTTTTACATTTTCCCTTACCTTCATAGTTTTTGCCACTGTTGTGATTCACAGTAAATACTGCAAATATAACATGTCTATGTACTCATGTTTCCGCATGATTAAAGTGCTAATACATATCATTAGAATTAACTTATTTCTTCAGAAAATCTCATTCTCTAATTGTAACCCGGCAGTTTCCAATATCAGTGTAACAAATTTTTGTGAAATTCTGCAGTTGATGGTTTTTATGAAAAATGCACATTAATAATAAAACTAAATTCTTTGCGAACTTTCTATCTGGCAGTAGGTACACGGCTGAAATGTATTGGGTGCGGTGGTTGACCCTTGTGCTGCCCAACACCTTTANGTGAACTTTCTATCTGGCAGTAGGTACACGGCTGAAATGTATTGGGTGCGGTGGTTGACCCTTGTGCTGCCCAACACCTTTAATGGAGATGCGATGGTATTGGTGAACACACCATGTTAATTCACAGTAACTTAATTCTGAAGTATTCTGACTAAGTCCTGAACTGAAGTATCATACCACAGGATAATANTAACAAATTTTTGTGAAATTCTGCAGTTGATGGTTTTTATGAAAAATGCACATTAATAATAAAACTAAATTCTTTGCGAACTTTCTATCTGGCAGTAGGTACACGGCTGAAATGTATTGGGTGCGGTGGTTGACCCTTGTGCTGCCCAACACCTTTAATGGAGATGCGATGGTATTGGTGAACACACCTGTTAATTCACAGTAACTTAATTCTGAAGTATTCTGACTAAGTCCTGAACTGAAGTATCATACCACAGGATAATACAAATCTTGTAAATTGTTCAGTATTCCTTCTGGTTTGGAGTTAGGTATTTTTATTACAGGCATATTTCAATTGACTGCACTGGGTGCACATTCAGAGTGCCTCAAAAACTAGAAAAATGCAATTAAGATGCGATTGCCCGATGCGAGTGCTAGTCTGTTAGCAATATTTGCACTCCTACTGCCACATTACACTGACCCTGGAGACAGTGCGACACACTCGGTGCACTCTCTTTCAGTACAAAACACAACTGGAACATGGAACATTATTGCACTAAGCAAAAGCACTGCACTAGGAGGTCTGGAACATGCTGCGCTCTGCCAGTGCACACTAAGTGCAGTCCAGTGCAGTAACTGGAATACGCTGTATGTGTTATTAGTGTATCTATATTTACATTCATTTTTTTAAATCTGTAACTACAGAATAATAAAAGGTGCTGTCACAATTATTCTCTTAATTGTGAATAATATGCGGTAATTATGCAGAGTAGCTGCTTTTCTGAAAGAAACGTCCTAGACCAACAAAAGTAGCATTAATGGGTTCTGCACAGCTTACCTTGTTCATATTCAGGAGGGCGTAATGTTAAAATAAGTAGAACGTATTAAATATAATAGTTAAAAGTACGAGCAGTTCGCCGCTTTGTTTGTGTCGGACGCCATGATTTTTGGTGAAATAATGCATAAGTAACATGTACAAATGTGCATCGTGCAGTCACCTTATTGGCTGTGTCTCTGTAGACGTCATCGTCATGGTTGGCATTTCAGTTCCAGTTGAGAAGCGAGACAGTGTGGTTGTTTTGTTGCGGGTGTGAGTTGTGACGTCCAAATCCGACCGTGCGAAGGGTTGTGATTTTAAGAATGGATGGTGCAAGAACAAGTGCGTCTGTGCGTAATATTCGGCTATATGGCAGGTCTTACTTAAACATTTTAGTAGGTCATGGTGTTTTGTCGAGTGAGGTAAGGTGCACGACAATTGAACTGTCCGAGGACAGTTGAATTGTACCCACCCCCTACCTAGGTGAGTTAATTCATATACTTCCGGTGTGTTTTACTGTTACTTTAAAACCCTAAAATCCTAGATTAGACTAAAATCGTAGGTTAGATTAAAACCCTACAATCCTAGGTTAGATTAACACCCTGCAATCCTAGGTTAGTTTAAAACCCCTAAAATCCTAGGTTAGTTTTAAAATGTAAAATAGTGATTCACTCATTGTGGGGTTGGGTTCTGTTAAGTTAGGTGGGCACATATTACGGAATTAGTCATACGTTAATGCCCCTAGTATATTCGTGTTCTGTGTAATTAGTAGAATGGAAATATACCACTTATCGTGATNTTTACAGAAAAGCTGAAACTCTGGATAATTACCAATCTTAAAACTGCAAGCAGGCTAATTTATATATTGTCCATCACTTATAGCATAAAACTATAAAACTCTCTATAAATTCATGAGTTTTAGCTTTGGACAAAATGTAAATGTATACAAAAACAACATATTTCAAAACAAACCCTAAGGTTATTTTAGTGTGTTTATTATGTACAAAATTCCTTGAGCACCCCGATGAATCAGATGCGACACAAAGTAACCCATAAGCAGAACCTACTTCTGTTGTGCCATCAGAACTGCGGATTTGTCTGGCTGACCATACTTTTTATTTCATGTAAAAAATTGTTGTGTCCTGCTTGTGTTAATGTGACTCTTAGAATAACTAAGAATACCACTTAGCTAAGCAACAAAATTATAAAATTAAATATGGGTGACTACAAAAAAAAAGTAATTCAACCTCCATATTTACATTGTTGTTTGTCAGTATACAGCATTGGTAGCAGTTGTGTGTACCTAACATGATCATAGACTAACTTTATGCTTGTAAATGAATTTTAAAACCTCTTTCAATATGTATTGAAGTTTGTGTGATGACATTAAGAAATAAAAATAACTTGCATAAGGCCATGTTCGAATTGACTGTTTGGTGTAGGTATTAAAATTTTAGTATTTAGCGTCACTTCAATTTGGACGCAGTCTGCAGCTGCTTGTTCAAAGATGGTTGCAATTTGGTAATTTGGGACGCCAGTATTTTAGAAAGTTTTGTTACATATTAAAAATCAAATACTAAAATACCAAATACATGATCATTTTAGTCAACCAATTCTGGTCATATGAACTTTCAGTAAATTAAAAGTGCCAATTCGAACACACATAGTATCCATAAACTAGCCTATAATTTTTGGTGAAAAGGTGTAGTGCGAAAACCTGACGTAGGGAATCTGTGTCGCAACAGAGCAGCATGAAGAAGATTGAAGGCTCACTGGAAATCAAGATGCTGAAGTGCTAGTTAATTATTAATACTAAACACTCAACTTCACCCTTCACCAGAAAATAGTTCATTTTTTAAGGTACCCACACCATAAAGCCACACAGCATTTAGTGTTGCAATATTTGTGGAATATTAGAATTACACATTAATTTTTGACCTGAAGACAAAAGACCAAAATTTCAGTGACCCCCAGTTCAAACCTATGTCATCCCTTCACTGAAGAAGCAACTGTTTTTTTTGGGCAAACTCATGAACTTGGTAAACCTGCTGTGTTGACATATAAAAAAACAAACTACTGCAAAACAAAACTCATTGCATTTGATTTTTGTCACTATCAATTAGGATAATTATTTTTAAACATTTGTTATCACCGAAATGTTTTTTTTTTATTTGCACAACATTGTATTGTAAATTCTATTAATGACAGAACTTAATGTTATTTCCCTCTTTTTTTTATCACCAGTATTGATTGCACCCAGGACTGTATTTATGCGCCCCTCACCATTATTTATTGTATAGAATTGTATACACAGTTTAGCTAATGTTTCTATAATGCAGGACATGCATGTATCTTCACGTTAAATTAAGGCAACAGATAAAATCCTACAAAATACCAANCAAGTGAATTCCTACAAAATACCAAGTACACCATACACCACTTACCATCATTCAATCACATCCATAGCAAATTATAAAATTTTAACAATGATGAAGCAAACAACATAGAAGTGAGAGTGCATAGTGCCACTTTAACAGCTTCAAAATAAAAGAGTGCAGCATTTTTCATGCAAAAGCCCTAATCAGCACATAACCAAAAGAAACTTCTAAACTTCTTGATTGTGCAATTTTTTTAAACCATCAGGCTTAAGGCTTATCATACTATAGTTTCAGTACCATAAAATTTATGTTTATAATAGAGACTACATTATTAAGTCACACAAAATAGACTAAAATACTGTGACTCACCAAAATTTGGAGATTGTAGTTTCTTCTTGCTGGGAGCAGTTTTAACAGCCTGTTGTACCGGGGTGGCGGCTGGGTTCACTTCAGCTGCTTTGGGCTGTGTCGCAGGCTTGGTAGGTGCTGCTACTGGGGCGAGTTCAGGAACAGTGGGCAGTGGATCGACAAGGTTCGACAGTGGTGCAACTGGCATAGGAGGTATGAAACTTACTTCGGCTTCTGGGGCTGAAGGTTGTGGTTTCTCGAATGGTTTTGGTTTTTCAGCTGGCTCTGGTATTTTAAATGGTTCTGGCCTTACAAATGGTTCCAGTATTTCAGCTGGCACTGGTTTTTTAAATGGTTCAAATTTTTCAGCTGGCTCTGATTTTTTTAGTGGCTCTGGAGTTATTTCAACAGATTTAAAAAGTTCTTTCTCTTTATCAGCAGCATCTGCTTTGACTTTATGAATAGTATCTTGGGGCAAAATTGGCTTAGATAAGGAATCGAAATCTTCGTCTTCATCATCTTCAATATTCAGATCAGACTTTGAAGAACTTTTAACTGGAATTTTTCCACTTTCCTCGTCGCTGGAATATTCGGAAACAAACTGATCACTTGGAAATGCAGCAGCAGTCTTATCTGGCAGAGGACTTTTGTCTTCAGGTTCAGAGATGGGTCTGATATCAGTTTTAGGAGACGGTACAGGCTTACTACTGGTGTCCTTTTCTGGAATGTATGTAGGCAACATTTCACCCTTCATGAAATCCAAGTTATCAGAGAGATTTGATTTCTTTTCTGGTAGAGGCATTTCTTTCACAAACATATTCTCTCTTTCTGCCTCCATAAATGCTAATGATGAGGACTTCATACTATTAAAACCAGTGTCAAAAGCAGTCTCGAATGGTTTGGTGGCAAATTCCTCAGCTTGTTGAAGGAATTCTTTACCAGAACTTATTTTTTCACTCCCCTTATTGTGAACATCGTCTAAGGTATGTGCTACTGTCTCAGCGCCTTTTTTGGTAAAATCCTCGAAATCTAGCAAATTTGCAGTTAATTCAGATGATTTTTCTGAAATATTTTTTGACACAGAGCTGTCAAATCCTTTTAAATCGACCGGCAACGAAGAGGCTGCAGGAGGCGGCTTACTCGAATCCTTATTCGTTAATAAATCAACTATATTTCCTACCGTTTCGCTGACAGGAGAAGACTCCGGTTCCAGGTGTTCGAAGTCGTCGATAGATTCACTGTCCCGAGACATTCTTCCTGATCCTGTAGGTGGTAGGGGGTTTGGCTGCTCCTTCACGTCACTTTCAGATCTTTGTTCTGCCATTTCGCTAACGTATTACAAATGACTAGTATTTAAAGCTGACTAAATATCCTACACCCCAGTCAGGTTCTGCTCGTTGTCTCGAGCTCGAATCTCAAGCAAACGTCACCCAGCGGCGCCGGTAATTTTCGCCCGAGAACACTCCCACTCCAGTCAACTACGCTCGCAATAGCAGCTGGATTTAGATGACAGATGAGTCATTTAAAGGGAACCCAAGCACGTTTTGCAAACACCAGTTGGCAAAGAAAAACACTTGTAAATTTTAAATTTGATTTAAAATAATTTTAAAATTAAAAAATGTTCATTGTTGGTACTAACTGTGCTTTTAAGTAGGAAAAATTATCGTTATTTTTAGGATTTTCGTTTGATACTTCTGGAGTCCGGCGTCTGCGACTGCGCACTACCGTCACTTCAAGGCTAAGCAGTCAGGCGACCCTCCGCCGGCGGTGCCGCCAAACGTCTGTGGCGCTTCGTCCTAGTTTCACGATTGTTTCAAACATGGCTTCGAATGGTCTTGTCAAGAGAAAGCATGAGAGGTTGCAAAACGGCAAATCCACATCACACGATGAGAAACACGGCGTATCTACAGTTTCTGCAAATAACGAAAGAATAACTGTGAGTATTATGTTTTTGTTTATTGAACTTTATAGACGAACCGTAATCCACCGGGTGTGTGGTAACGTAATACTTCCATGAGCAAAACTTGTTAAAAGTACAAAATAAACATGACTTACTTAAAGAAAGATTGAGTACTGAAAGCTTAATTTTAATAATTAATTTCGTGAAATGTATTGTGCAGAGTAACAGCACGTTCTTGCAACAAACGTTCGTATTTTCCTTATGACATAACTGGTTTACTAGGTACTCTTTAATAGTTTTCAGAGATGACCCACATAATTAATTTTGTTTTTCAATTATTTTATGATGTAGGCGTTTACTTTTCTTAACCTACCCCACAGGCTAAATATTATGTAAGTATTGACTTTGGGACGTTCCCAAGAAAACTTATCTTTTTATCTGTGAATCACGCCAACGAAACATTCATTTATTACATGTACCGGCAATTGGGTCAAGTAAACTTGTATATTTGGCATATTGTTTGTCTTGTCACTTTAATACATGAGGTTACCAGACCATGAAGTGTCCCAGTTACTACATTAAAAAATAATGGACAAATTTCTCCATTCTTGTCAGGGGCATAGATATTTATTTACTTTAGTAAAATGTTGGTGTACTATCCTTGAATCATATTACAGTCCTTTATCTCCAACTACAAACTGCAGCATGAAGTAAATTTATTTGGCTTTAATTTTTCTTTTCATGTTCTCTCATTAATTACCTACATTTCCAGGCATTGTAGTCTAATTTTTTAAAACATTTTTATTTATTTATTTATTGTCTATATGGTTTTGAGTGCTGTTTGTAGCTAATAGCTGAACAAAATTTTGGCTCCAAGGCTATATTTTTATTGCAATGTTGTCCCATTGATTTGATGTAGTCCTCAATTTTACGCACCACTAATTTGGTGACCCTATTTACATGTTTACATTGATGTGCATGTACAAATAACAGGGAGCGGTAATTTTTTACTTTAGGGGCTNCATACAAAATAAGCACAGTCATAATAATTTTGATATATCTTAGCAAAAAACACCACCCACAGTTTGTTTTGTTAGCAATATTATTGATTTTTTTGATTAATTTAGGATAAAATTTGTGTTTGAACCTGTTGCCAATTTTTTGTTACCTAAACTGATAGGAATATGTAAGTAAACTAATTTAAACAGTAGGGGAATGAATGATTTTGTTGCTAGTAAGCACTTTGTGATAAAATACTTGTTAAGTAACACTAACCGAACATATTGTAACACTACAATGTGTTAAGGTTCTGCATGATGAGTGAAAAAAATGCTAAAACTTTAGATCTATTATAGGCCTAAGACAAATGTTATAATTTTATGGCAGTGGCGTAGCGTTGTAAAATGCCCAGATGCTCAGCATTCCTTTGAAAAAATATTGTGAGCGAGTTCATCCACTCCCATCACCCACCTGAGACCTCAAACCCATCTGAACCACCTGCCGCCTCCTTGTCATATTAGGAGACAAGTTGCGTGGCTTACACACCTAAACTAAATTCTCAATATGAGGAAAGGATGGGGCAGATACTCAAAGAACATGTTAAGATTAAAAACTGACTGGGCTTTATGGATCAAAAGTTTAACTAACCAGTTATTGTGATTAAAATTTGTTCACACATCTAATCCAAAACATGGCACTGCATTCATAGTGCTTAACAGGGAAAGCTTTTGAACTGACAGAGTAAACATTTTTAATTACTTTAGTAACGTGCAAGGCCTTATTCTCAGTTAACTGTGATATTTCTTCATATAAAAAAAAATGTGGTTACAAAATGAATAAAGTAGGAAAAGTTAATTTATAAGCCAAAATTATTGTAGACTAAATCACAAAAAATTAGTTATATTTTGAATTGCCGCATTTTGAAGAGTTTTAGAAACAAGTAACTTATGTACTGTAAAGACACAGTGTTAAATTGTCATCACAACAGTTTTTTTTATGTATTTTTGAAACAGTTATAAATTACTAGTGTAGCATTTTATAGTTTACAGATATGGCATCACATTGTAAAAAAAAATTTTTTTTGTCAAAAGCAATGCTTCTGGCTTAGTCCATAAATGTAAATACTTCCATTTATATTGCATCACTAGCCACTCTCAGTGCTCTGAGTACCATATGTTTCACAATCTTATTAAAACAAAACTTATTTTCTTTTATGAAATACAATCAACAAAAGAAAGTTGGAATTGGAGGTTTCCAAATGTAATGTTGCCATGTGTTTTTCACTGTTTGGTCAGTAATAGTTTATACATGTTTGGGAAGAAAGAAACCTAATCGTAGGCCTAACTTGTTCATTTAATTTTGGGGCCACGGTGGTTGAGTGGTTAGACAGCTCACTTCCCATCAAGGCGAACCAAGTTCGATCTCCGGTTAGTTCACTCAGATTTTCGCAAGTGGGGAATCGTGCCGGATGATGCCACTGATCAGCTGGTTTTCTCAGGACTCTCCCGTTTCCCCTGCCCTTTCATTCCGGCGCTGTTCCATACTCCTCACTTCACCCTCATCGGCTCTCAAGACCTCGATCTTAAGAGCCGCCCAAATCGCTTCACTCACTCACTTTATTTTTTTGGAAATGTTTTTGTTGGTACTAGAATCTGTTACAAATCTGTATGTATATAAGTAGCTCGTATTTCTTTTTTGTAACAGATTTAAAAACTTTAAAGTTAAGTCCCATTGTGTGCTTAGATTTATTTCAAGTGGCTCTAAGACCATTTAATAATGATTTGTTTAAATATTTAAAAAATACATATTATTTTCCTTATTTGTCTATTGACAATTGCCAGATTTGTGTTATATGTGTAGTGTTATATAGCCTTATTTGTGGTGTAATTTTTTTCCAGAGTGAGAAACTTTTCAGACATGAAGGAAAACGCCCGAGGTCCAAAGAATCTTTCGAACCAGTGCCACTGTACACAGCTGTGATGACCTACCTTGGTTTTTACCTCTTAATGTTCTTGGGTTACATTAACCAGCTTTTCTTCACTCCAAAAGTAGCACAAGAGAGGTATAGGGAGGTAAGTATTGACCTATTTCATTTCAGAAATGTTAAATTTTGTCACTTGTTCATAGGAAGTTGTAATTTTGATCTGTAATTTGTTTCCAAAGTTTTGATGTATCAAGTTGCCAATAGCATAAAGGGCTAGTGTTCTTCAATCAAGTTGTTATCAATATAGTACTATGTACTCTGGATCACTCCCTGAACATCCGTTTGTTTAAACATGTTAAAATTTTATTGATGAGGTTTTGCCAGGAAGTGTTACTTAAATCTCAAAAGCATTATACCATTACAAAAAAATTTTATTGGCCGTGCGTAGTGTCCCAGTACCTCTTTATTGCAGAGTTTTCCATGACATTTATGCTAACCACTTAGTTACTTTCACTGATTACGTCACACACCAATTTTTTTAAATATGGGGTTTAGATTTTTTTGTGCTTTTTTTTTTTTTTTCCCCCTCTGTTTACCATCCTACTTTTCTCCTCTTGTTCCCACCTCGCTTTTCTCTCCTGCAATTCTTTATTCATTTCCGCTTTCTCTGTTCATATTGTTACAAGAGCGCCTGAGGAGCGTATCCGAGTTTGTTAGGGATGGAGGTCATAATAATAATAAAAGAACTGAATTCAATAATTATATTTATTCTCAACGCTACAAACAGTCAAACATCTGTTATATACTAGTCTGAGCATTATATTAACTCTTATTATTTTTATTAAGCACAATATTTAATTACTATCTCTATTTCAATTAAAGTTTTATCACAGTCTTTACTATTGCTAATGTCCTTTAAACTGTTCTAATTATTTCCACACAGTTTAGTTAAAACTGTATATTTCCATTGTCCCGAATGCCTCTTCACTCACGTATCCAGTTCACAGTCCTACAGATCAGTCCCACTCTTCACTGCACACAAGCTCACCGACGCATTCCCGCAGATCACTCCAGTCGTCCCTCGCCGCTCCGGAATCGCCCGACTGTCGCTTAAGGTTTCACGAGACACCATACTCTCGGCTCTTAATCACTCCCCCCCTCGGAGACCCGCACATGGTATCTGTACTTGATGTAGGTTCCGTCTAGAATGTTCTCGGCAATCCAAGTTGTTCTGCGAAAGGTAATGGTGATAGCGACAACATTCCTGCATGATAAATGGAGTAATATGAGCTTCACAGGGTCAGCGAGCTGCGATAAGTTTATTGGTGTGCTACGACATCCTTTGATAGGCTGCACATAAGACCTTGATGTTAATAATAGCCGCCCAAATCTCTTCACTTCATTCTTGATTTATAAATTGCTTTGAAAAACTATTATTGGATTATAAATTTTTTACACGCAAATTCCTTTACAGTTCTATAACCAGCTAAGTGTTTTTTTTTTTAATGCTATTTGGGGAAAGTAGTTATTAAATTGCTTCTTTGAAACAACAGTGAACATGGATATCGGGCACCTTCAAATTTATACAGTTTTATCCATTAATTGGACAGTAGTGAACTCTGAAGGTCACTTCCAGCATGACTGCATGACCTGCCACACATTTGCTTGCTGCATTGCAGAGATTTCTAAATTTTTCAAAATGTTGCAATACTGTACGGCATTCTGAAGGGATGGGTGAATGGGATGGGTTACCAAAGTCTGCATTTATGTGGGTACATCCACGTGTTACGTGTTGAAAATTACGGTCTTTTCGGCTTGCCTTGCTGGCACGCACTGCATTCCCTTATACACGTGTCTAAATGTCTCCTCGCACATCAGGTCATGTAAAAATCTGTTATACGCTAAATGGTTTTATCTCTGCATACATACCCTCCAAAAAAGGACTTGTGGTAATACTTGTACACCATCGGTCTTAAATTAACCGATACAAACACACAAAATTTCCCCTTTTTTTTCGACCACCTGCCAATGAACCCTTTATAAACTACGTTACCTGACTGAGCTAGAACTGACATTATTTTCTGACATCAGTAAAATTTTGCAACATATTTAAAAATTCTGTGGTTTCAACATTTGACACTATTTCTTTTATTACATGAATTTATTGTGGCTCACTCGGATCACCTACATTCACCTCAAACTCGTCACTGCTAAACATACGCGATAGCGCATCAGCTACTGAATTAGCTTTGCTCTTAATATGGTGAACTTTGAATTTAAAGCAAGATAGTCTTACTAGCCAACGCGCCAGTCGTCCAGCTGGTTTATTCAATTTGAACAGTCAGCATAAAGTGTGGTTGTCCATAAACAACTTGAACGGCGCGTGGTCTAAATAATCAGAAAAATGCTCCATTCCCTATATGCAAGCTAGACACTCCTTTTCGTAGATGGTGTACTTCCACTCCGCAGCTGTTCAAAAGTTTGCTAGCATATGCCATGGGAACAAACTCACTGCCTTTCTTCTGGCTGAGCAACGCTCCTCAAGCAACAGAACTTGCGTCACAATAAATATCAAATTTCTCATAAAAGTTTGACAATTGCAAAACTGGCGGCTTTGATAAACTGTCTTTTAACGTCTGAAATGGTTTTTGCTGTTAGTCACCCCACATAAACTCTGAATTTTTCCTCTTAATAAATTTAAAGGGTCTGTAACATTAGAAAAATTTAGTATAAATTTCCCATAAAAAGAACCGTGCCTAAAAGATGCCAAACACCTCTCACATTTTTAGGAACTGGAAAATTCACAATGGCTCAATTTTCTCTGGGTCAGTATGCAACTGACCATCGGAAATTATGAAACCTAGATACCCTACATGCTATTCTGCCCAACTTATTTTATCAGAGTTTACTGTCAACCCAGCTTCCTGCAAAGCCTTTAACACTAAACGTATGTGGGCCATGTGCTCCTCTAAGGTGTTACTGTATACGCACACACATCATCAATATACATGAACACAAAGTCATGAATATATTTTCCTAAAACTTGGTACAAAACCCACAACATGGCTTGAGGGCCGCAGTTGACCCCCATCTGCAAACTTGTCCAATGTTTTGTACCCCACAGGGTACAAAATTCTAAAGGTTCTCTAGAATTTTGGTGTAGTTCACATTACAAAAACGCAAAATTAAGGTCGAAAATGGTGAAATATTCGGTTTTACATAAATACTGAAATCGTGTGTCTAATACCGGAATTGGGTATGGATCAATTTAAATTTTCTCATAGACTAACCAAAGTCATTAATCAGACAGTATTTCCCAAGACTGTTTTTTCAGAATGAGAAATGATGTGTTCATGTTTGCACTGTAAGAGTCTTCAATAATGCCTTCTTGTTTTAATTCCGCCAAAATTTGTTTAAAGATAGGGAGGGACCTTAGGCGGAGGAAGGCACTCTGTATGGAACCAAAAACACTGGCTCATGATCTCTCAAATTCAACACTATTAGGTTTTTGATGTAATGACTTCCTTAATTGTAACCATGTCATCGAACTCATCTTTAATTTTCTCTATTTCTGCCTCCAACTACGCCCCTAACTTAACCATCTGCACTTTCCTTCAGTATGATGGCTTATTTACTAATGGAGCGAGAGACTCAGGAGAAAACCCAAAATGCAAGCATTAGTTTTAACGTCTACACAACACTGTCTTCCCCAGAAAATCAATTTAGACTATGACCGGATACGATAAATTGACGCTCCCCGCGTCCAGGCATTTTTTTGCCGCCAGAACACATGCGCTAGCGAAGCCTGCCGACGATCTACACCAATAAATATTAAGGGCGGAGGACGTGGCCAAATAAAGGATCCCGCGCCTCACAGCTGCAAAGACGGGCCACCCAAGTTTTCTGCACGTGCAGGCGGCATCCGGAGGCAACGGAAGCCACCAGGGCACGAACACAGCTACACTGGGCAGCCGCCCCAAGATACGCCGAGGTCCCACGACCCCGGGCTTCACCGCAATAAAACCAAGAAAAGCTTTTAGCGGGTGTACGAGAAGAATAGCAGCATATCCGGGGACAAGGGATGGACCAGTGTGGGCACTGATCCAAAGGCCACCCGCCAAGTAAGCACGTGCAGAACGAGACAATGAAACGGCCATACCAGAACCGAAGGTCCATGATGGGCAGCCCGAGCCCCAGACACTTGTTTATTACTCCCCGGAACACGTGCAGACGAGGCAGTTTGAATATGGCGAGGGAGGCTACAAAACGAGAGCAGTCCGAGGAAACGAGTCAGTCAGCGGACGGGCGTCGACGAGCGCGGAGCGGGTCGCCAACGACGGGCAGCCTACGAGAGTCCGAAGACGCGGCGCGATTCCGGCAGAGCCAGCCGACATCGGACGCAGCGGCCTGCCAGTTTCCAGTTCACCAGATCTCAACTGCAGGATCAACTACCAGCACAACAGGACAGATAAGTACAGTCATCCAGCGTGTGTGAAGGACCCTGAGTAGTGTTCCGCGAGTGCTACGAATATCTAGAATCACCCAGCAAGTACGAAGCAGATTACCCCCCCCCCCACGACGCGAACGATACGTAATCCACGTATAGGAACGGGAGGGAGTTGTCTCGAGAACTTGTGTGGCAATTAACTTGTTTTAAAGCAATAATAAAACTAGAGATTTTTCTTGAACTCTTAATCATTACAGTGTATTACTTCAGTAGGAAATTGTACCTTTAGAGAACAGTGTGAATCACCTTCCCCCAAAACCACAGCTCGGGGTGATCTCAAAATCTTTAAACAGCTAAATTGCATCTTCCACGAAAAATTTTCAAAATTAATTTTCATGGTTGCCACAACCTGCGAATTTACTAAACCGCCATTAACAAGGGAAAATACAGTGTTCTTGCCTTGCGAAACATGAACTACTCCCACAACATTATTGCACATTTCATAACTCATTGATACGGAAGTACTTGAATCAATTAACGCAGTTACTTGCGAAACGAAAATTTNTAATTTGGTTGCACATTTCATAACTCATTGATACGGAAGTACTTGAATCAATTAACGCAGTTACTTGCGAAACGAAAATTTTCAATGTCACGTATAATAATCCCAGTTTATTTTCCCTAGAAAAAAACTGATTCACACTGCCTATGCCCAATGGTTTTTTCTTAAATGGATACGAATACTGCAAATGGTCTTCATTTCTGCAAACTTAGCACACATGTGGAGGAAGTGTCACTTTTTCCAGTTTACTTTCATTTTGATATCACCCATTCTCTTAATTTGCCTGTGTACGTGCGTCAAGCTTATATTTGGCTTTTCAACATGTTCTTTTTGCACGAAACTTGTTACCTTCTTGTTACCTTATCTGTCTTTAGAGACATTTTTCACTAGCGTGGTTTGTGAGCGAATAGTATTTACATTGCGGTTTTGACTTTGTCACCACTACTTTTTGCCTGCTACGACAATCCCCTGTGGTTAGCTCAACCTGAGAAACTAACACTAACAGTTCTTTCAAATTTTGCAGCTTTTTCACAAACCAAAAGAATCTGTGATTGCAGGGCAAGAGATTGTAAAACATGAGCTCTGTTAAGTAGCCCTCATCACACGGACTACCTAACACCGCAACTAGCCGTATTATTTCTTTCACAAACCCATCCATTGTCTGCGTAGAATTTCAAGAATTTTCATACGCAAACGTGAAATAGTGACTGGGGTACCAACCTGCTGTAATAAAGTACTTCAAACTCCCATTAGCTTGAAATAGCTTCACTCCAAACTGACTTTCAATTTTCTGCCGCTTTGAGCAATGCAGCTGAATAGATAACAATCAGCTCGCACAATTCTAAGACGTTAGACAGTTCTACCAAAAACTCTACATCCGTTAAGCTACCGGTTTTAATACTGGGTATTTTACTGTCTATTCCAGGAGGAATAGATTTAAGAATTTTGAATAATAAAGGAATGGACTCACCACGTTTTTCTTCCGCGATGGCACCCTCTATCAACACTACCCCATGTAACAGCGCACTCAGCTTATCGATCTTGTCAGCCTTGGAATAATCGACTTTCTCTTCTTTCAAAGTGGCCTGCAGTGTTTCCTTGGTAAGATGGTATATCCAACTAGTTCTGTTCCACCTGTAGAAGTCATTTTGGTTAGCAAACAAATACACAAAATAACAAATATCCCCAACAAAATATCACTTCTTGCGATTTTGATTTTCATGAAAGAACTTGAAAGCAATTAATTCCAAAACGTACTGAGAGGGATGGAAGCAGAATCGCACAGGAATTGCGTGTCACAGAGCGGGAGCATCTGCAGGTAACCCCACCACTCCATGACAGTGGCCTTCAACTCCCCTTCCTTCCATTCCATTCATTTAAGCAAAATGAGTCTTGCCAAAAAGCTTCAAGATGCAGAGTTTAAATAGCAGAGTACAAATAAATAATGCAGTCACAATAAATTGTGAAAATTCAACCATCCCCTTATATGAATTGGGATACAAGATAATTAACCCCCAAAATTGTGAGAAATGATTCAACAAACTGTTAATTTTCTTGTATTTTATCTCCAGGCTTTTGTTTCTTCATTATTTGTTTTACATAAACTGCCTATTTAAAAATTACAAGCATTATAAAAATACAAAGAGCCAAACAGACTTTAAAATATCTTGCAATTATAATGTTTTCTATGAAAATTACAGGTAGTTACATTTAATAATGGGCTCCCATAGCAATACAACCTTACCCCAAATATTATAAAACATCAGAATTACTGAGTATATAAAGAAACTTATCTTAACATTTTCCTTATACATGCCCTATAAAATGCCCTAATCATACATGGCAGGATATGCCTTCTGCCAAGTTATAATGCTCTCATCATGAGTTCCCTGTCCATTCTCTCTCCCAAGAGGAAAGACAACCCCTTTTAAAGTTG
This sequence comes from Clitarchus hookeri, assembly GCA_002778355.1. Classification (NCBI taxonomy): domain Eukaryota; kingdom Metazoa; phylum Arthropoda; class Insecta; order Phasmatodea; family Phasmatidae; genus Clitarchus; species Clitarchus hookeri. The sequence continues at coordinate 196,337 of NQII01003433.1, read as the reverse complement.
GGAAATATGTTGACTAGGGTGTTGAGGAACATCCCAGATGGTTTTGTTGTGGTTAGAGTCCAGTAACATTCAAATCTTGATGACGTCGAAGGTAGCATCGGACGGTTCTTTGTCTCGTGTAACTTGGCAAGATTTTGACAGAAGAAAATAGGGTCAATGTTTACTTTTCGTTTATGTATCCTTTTGCCATCAGTTTGTGCATCAAGTGGAGACTGTGTATTTTATCAAGACGCTGTCAGCTAATCCCTTTGCCAATGTACTGTAATACTAAACAAATTTTAAGGTATTTTGGACTGCCATCTGTCTAAAAAAAATTTGTAGGTTATAAAGTATAAATATAAAACCTTGCAAAAAATTCAATATTTGCTAACTCTTTTTTAATTTGTCTGAGACAGTGAATTTGGGTTAACATTTGCGAGAGAGCAGTTGTAGTTCTTATCACAATTTGGATGTCGAAGCTAATATAACTGGAACTAAAAGTAATTCGGGAAACTTGATTGACAATGCACTTGCATTTGCCAACAATTCACCAATGACTATTGCAAAGCAGTAATTTTGCTATTACTGATACTAAACAGTTCTAGATGAAAATATGTGGCGTGGAATAACGTAAGAATAGCTGAAAAACTATTCATGCGGGTCCCACTTTCTTCGCTTTATTAATACAATATGGTAACAACACTGAAACAATTAAATGGGTTTGCGGGAGAACAACATGGTGATTATTGGACGTAGATGAAATATTACTGGCCCAATGGAAATTACTAGTAATCAAAATCGCTGTACACAAAACATATGTAACTTAAAAAATTATGCAGAGCTCGCGGAAAAATAAAACTATTGGTATCTGTTAAATTTGTGATTTTATACACACAAAAGCTTTTTTTTCTTGTGGCTGGTAATGCTTAGGTAAAGAACGACAAATGGCTCGCATGGCAGGGCGAGTTGTGAGCCCAACAGATAGCAACACGTTGGCCTGCCTCTTGATTCTGTCTATTTAAAAGTTGACTGTTCTATTACTTGCTCAAAACGACACCAATTTGAAATATATTTCTTCAAATTATTAGAAAAAATTATTCACTAATACCATGCAATATTTATGTATGCTTTTGGAATTAATATCAAGCACGCATGGAAAGCATGGATGGAGAGTGGGGATATGACACAAAAAAAACTTTCAAGGTATTGAAGTTGCGTTTAATTTGGATACATATCGTTTTATTGTGCATTTCATTTTGAACACCTATACATTACTATTTTATCACAAAGTTTAGTTTGTAACTCTTACAATCGCTGTTTTGTGGCCACGTAAAATAAAATGTATTAATTAATCTAGGAACTCTTTCTTATCGCGTATTTTCTGCTTGTCTGATGTCCGTCTTCAGTGCACTCAGCCAACGTAATTTAACTTTGTTTCGTTCGTGCATCAGCTGTTACAGGATTTTGTAAAATGCACTTTTTTTGTTTCGTTTACATCAAGTTGACTCTCACTGACTGTCATCTTGCCAAGTTATATGAGACGGTCAGTAGACGCCATCGATATACAATGGAGGAAGGGGGGCATCGGCGTTGTGAGTGTTGGAGGCAGCCTCATGCCTCCACGCCGAAAGTCAGCGCTCGTCTGCCAAGCCATGCACGTGCTTCTGTGCCAGTGTCCACGTCTAACGGCTCACAAACTAGGTAAGCCTCAGCTCCCTCGTCAATCTATCCCAGTGTTAGGACATACAATTTCCTACGCTGATATTAATGCTGGATGTACGGCGTTCCAGCACCATCACAAAATACATGTCCATGTATTTTAATATTATTATTATTATTATTTCTAATTTGCATTGTTAAGTTGTGCAGCCAGTAGGTCATACACTCAACAAAAAAACGTGGGTATTCCACAAAAGACTCGGGCTGTGTTAATCCATAACTTATAAAATGGTACAACTAAACGATTTTGTGTCAATTGGACCAAAACAATTTTGTCTTAATGGTTTACAAGGTCTGTACAAATACTTTCACTTACTTTTCTATGGGTATGGGAAATATTGCCCATTAAAGCAAATAAAAACTGTTCACTGTAAAGTGAGCACTTTTGAAGCCTGTAATATTGCAGTGGCGTGTTAGGGCCGCCATATTTGTAATATTGCATGTCAAGGTATGACAAACGGAAATTACAACTTGGCTAGCTCAGTTGGTAGCAACATGAAACTTTAAAGGCTCCAAACAAATAGTCAAGTTCTGGTTTATTTGTTCTATACTTTTATTTATCAATCAGTTGAAACAGTTCACATACAATCTTCAGGTATGCAGAGTACAAACAGGTTTCACATACAAACAGAAAAAGTAGCAGCGCCACAGTGGTTTATTGATTATTTAAGTCAATAAAACTTGCATCATAAGAAAAATTTATGAAGGCAGGAAGTACGTCAGTTCCCGCCTATCACTCTATAGACCTCCCACACCAGTGGAAATAATTTATTAACTTATTAGAATTAAGTATTTGCCGAAAAAGAATGAAGTTGAAAGATTTAGCGGTCGCGGGTGCTTGCCAGTGTGGGCAATATTCGTCACGCACTATGCATCTTCCTTGGCTGCTTGTTGCATTTCTCGCGAGTGGTATTCGTCCAGGATTTTTATCTCTCGTGGCTACCCCCACTTTTCACAACAGGGAGCCACCAACCGTTACCAAATATGGGCATAGTGGATTGCGTAGCCCTCCGAACTGCGTTGTAGGTAAAAGATAATCCAAACCTCCTATAACAAAAACTGTTGGCGCAGTCGGAAAAGCTTCTATCACTACTAATGCTGATGCTAATAAAAATTACGTTTTCCGAAACCGCAACCGAATGCCCGATAAACATTGCACCGCGGCTATAACTTTCAATCCTGATAAAATATTACGAAGCTCCATTAAACTAAAGAAAATGTACTGCGTATTCCAGTAATTAATAATATT
>NQII01003433.1:120664-185018 GCA_002778355.1 Clitarchus hookeri | reverse complement strand
TTCAGTTACATGTTTCCTGCACCATTGCAGTATCTTGCTGCTCTATTTTCATCTAAATACTAAATAGTTAGCATTAATATTTTATAATATTTAATTTTAAAATTATTTTTTATGCATCTTGCCAACTTACTGAATTAATTAAAAATGTTAAAGGTAGGTTTTTTTACGACAGGTGGATTTGACATACAGTATTTACTGATCAAGAATGTCCAAAGCCTGTTGTTACAAACTGTCACCACACACTCACATGTCTTGTTTGTGCTGTGTGGCCTATATAAATATTCCTCGGGACAGCATGTGTCCCATGGGGACACCTATTTGGACACCTATTTGGACAACCTGTATCTAAGTTTCTGATTAACCTAACAATGTAACTGAATCATGTAATTATGGGAAAGTTTTTTTAAGTTATCAGGATCAGTTAGCGCGAAGCATGCCAAACGCAAGTACAGGGAGTCTGGGTCACTTCAACATAGGAACTAAGGCTGCCTGCGTTCATGTTAAATTCAGAGCCATCTGGTGTTTATTACACATTAAATTCACAACAAAATGCACAATGCACAGGGAAATACATGAACTCAAAAGCAATTAATAAAGCGTTACAAAAGATGCTACTGCGCAAACACGCAAGAGGCCTTGTCTGAACCACCTGAGGTAGATACACTGTATTACGTCAGAGGAAATGCCCTAAGATACATTATTATTTAAGGGCGCTCAGTCAACAGAAGGGCTAGGGCAGCTGTGAGACTGCGGGGACAAAATAAACTGTTCAAGAAATAAATTAGCAGGCAGAATTAACTAGTCTGTAAGAACAAAGTTGAGACCCCTACAGGTCACACAGTATGCGTCCGTCCGGCTTGAGCTCCAACGAGAAACTGCTCAATGGCCGTTGGAAGCAGGGACACAAGTCCGCGCCGGATGTGGTGGCCATGTGCATGTAGTATGAAGCGTGATCGAAATGGAAGGAAAACACACAATACTAATTTTACAAAAACATGTACAGGAGTGCATGGCAAAATAAGTACATAAAAACTCTTACTAGCTAACATAACCCTTTTTCACTGTTTACTTCAGCCGTATGCCAACCTTCAGTGCACTTTACACACATGTTGACGCACTGAAAACACACAGCGCGTGCGCGAGACGACCCATAACATGCTTACGCCTGCTGAGGGCGAGGTTGGATGACAGTCTTTCGTTTTATAGAATTTCTCACTGTGACACAGGCAGTTTGTACTCATTTCATTATCAGCGGAAAATTTAGATTGAACTTTATCTGCAACAGAAATTTTAACTTCTGTTGTACTGTAACTGCATGGTAACAATAGCAGGATTTTGTAACTGTTTATTCTCAAAACAAGTTAGTTATTTACGATTCTGATTACAAAATTCAAAGTATGTACTAATTGTTGCTTACTAAAGATGAAATTATATTTTGCCAGTAGGGGCCACGGTGGTGAATTGGTTTGACGACTCTCCTCCAACCAAGGCGAACTGGGTTCGATTCCCAGCGGTATCATCCCTGGATTTTCACATGTGAGAATCATGCCACACGATGCTGCTGGTCAGCTGGTTTTCTCGGGGATCTCCGATTTCCCCTGCCCTTGCATTCCTGCACTTACCTCGCTTCACTTTCGTTGGCTCTCAAGACCTCAATGTTAAGAGCTGCCCAAATCTCTTCACTTACTTATTGCCGTTGGGAAATTACCAACCCAACATTTTTGGTATGATTTGTGACACAGATTGCTTCAGCTTGGTCACATTTAATTCAGTTAAATTATTAATTATTGTTTACAGGATGTGCTTCTGTGCTTGGCAATGTAATTAGAGGGGTTTCGGTTTACTACTTGTAGCTGTTCACAGATGTCCGCCATTTTACGTTACACAAAGTCAACTACACTGAAGAGCCAAAAAAAATGGTACACCTGCCCAATATCGTGTAGTCCCCCCCTCCCCCCGAGCATGCAGAAGTGCCGCAAGATGACATGGCATGGAGGTATGCAGGAGGCAATTCACACCATGAATCCTGCAGGGCAGTCCACAAATCCAATGTGCGCCAATTTGAGANCAATCTTTTTCTGGCCGCAGCAATTTCGAAGATGTGATGTTTTACCGGATTCCCGATATTCACGGTACACTCGTGAAATGGTCATACGCGAACATCCAAATGTTATCGCTACCTCGGAGATGCTATGTCCCAGTTCTCATGCGCCGACTATAACACGACGTTCAAACTCACTTAAATCTTGATAACCTGCCATTGTAGCAGCAGTAACCAATCTAGCTGCCGACCGCATCGCGTNACCTGCCATTGTAGCAGCAGTAACCAATCTAGCTGCCGACCGCATTGCGTTACTCTGATTGGTTCCATACCTCTGTTATTTGCATACGCACGCCTATACCAGTTTTTTTGGCTCTTCAGTGTAGATAGTTATCATTAAAGTTCACTGTAAATGGTTTTTAATGGATGTAATGTTCACTTTTCATCACCAATTTTACTCCATTTACACAATTTTAGGTTTAGTTTGTTAGTGAATTATCCAACATACTACTGCTTAAGAACTGTATCCTTGTTGAATTTCCTTTTTACATAGCATGGTTAATGAAGATTCTCAATAAGATACCAACATTTTTAGGTAACAGTACATTACAGGATCACTGTTTGGGGAACTGTAACGATAGTTCTCTCTTACAGTTCCCACAGCTAACAAGTTACAAAATCCTGCAAGATTGGTGGAATGCTGATTACTGCTATCATTTGCTCATAATGTTGCACTGCGCCAAATATTTTTGATAATAAAGATGCTCTTTGATGAAAAATAGGAATGTGATTTCTTTCTTTTGTAGCAATTTTGGTTTTTGTAGTAAACTGGCCAAGAGGAAAGCAAATTTTTAAATTTCTTAAATATACCAATGAATGGGTATTAATTTGCAAAGTTGAATTCTATCAACAGAAATGATTGTATTGATGTTTTTACACCTCAAACTCTTATATCATGCTATTGGCTGTTTATGGTAAACTGAGCATTTTTGAAAACCCTGCTTTATATCTATTTGTATTCATATTGTGTATTATTTCATCATATGTAAAATTAACATTGCCAGGGGCATTTTGACTTTATTCAAGCATTGGAAAGGTGAAACTGTGAAATTTTCTATGTCACTTTTGGTTGTGGCACTTAGCTGATGTCCCAGTGTTGGTGATGTTGCCCTTTAATTATTGTAATGTCTATTGTTTAAATGGGTTATGCCTCGGCTAGCTCGAACAGTCAAGAAATAGAAAGTAGTTTGATTGTCCCGTATTGTCTAATGCTAACAAACCCTCGCAACACAACCATGTTTGCTGAATTGTAAACTCTTAATTGAGAAATTTCTACTGCCACGGTTTGCGATCAACTCTCTCTTCTTGGTGATGTACCACACTGCCATTCACTGTATCGTTGCGACAGATATTTAACACCATCCATAATCGCAGCACCTCTCATTTCCCGGAGAGGCCTGAACATCAGTTCGCTGTCTCTCTAAGTCCCCTCTATACTGCCAATGAAAAACTTCTGACTCCACCCCTCCAGGGTGGGGAGATGCTCCGCTCCATGTGTGACTTAGTTGTTCGGGGCTCCAGGAATGTTGTGTAGGCCTGCCAATACTCTATACACATTTCTCATAGTTCCAGATTACGTTAAAGTACTGATTACACTTGTATGTATCCTTAGTTCTGATTTATAGAACAAAATCATCCCTCTATGGTAAATGGCCGGCTGTGAGCAAGAGGAGGTGCAAAGGGGCAAGTGTCTCCCTCACTGTCTGGACCACACGTGTGCCAGAAATGGCTGGCTGCTCCCTTTATATTTACCAGTCGTTCGTTACAGGACAGAATTATACGAATACACATTGCTGCAATATGAAAAGTAATGCTATAATCTGATAGATGTTGAAGAGATGATAAAAATATCAAACAAGTACTTAAAATGAACATTAACAATTAAGGGGCCTACCATTCATTAAACATACCTAAGACAATGCAGTGTCATCACAAATTATTAGACAAGTAAATATTTTACGAATGTGCTAATTCTTACACATAGTATATGCATTCAAAAACAAACTGCAAAATAAATATTTTCAGTATTCACAAAAGTTTACCTAACACTTTGAATTCAGTGTTAAGACATGGAAATACTTTCCTTCTATCGTTACCAACTTTACTGGGTGCAAACCAGTCAATATACCCATTAAGGTATGTATATGCAGGTTGAGGGCAGTGACATTTTTGAAAGGTTGATTTCAAAAGTGCTCAATTAACAGGAAACTGCCTATATCACTGCATATCAGTATTGGTTAGTAATTTTGAATATTCCTTGGCAGTTCAAATAGCTTGTAAATGAGTGTTTATTTTTTGCTTGGTAATATTTCCATGTTGTCTGTGTTGCAGGGTTACATACCTTTGTACGACAAGTTTGAGAGCTTCTACCTGAGATACGTGTACAGGCGGGTAAAAGATTGCTGGAACAGGCCTATATGCAGTGTACCAGGTGCTGAGGTTGTGCTTAAGGATCGTATCACCCGTGATTATGGATGGACTTTCGAGTAAGTTCCTGCATAGACATACTGTAGCCTAGCTTGCTTACTAAATTCTATATTATTTTTATAAAACAATTTTCTTTAAAAAATAATGTGAATTCAAGGTTGTGTGCGCACAGGACTGGCGTAGGTGATTTTGTCACCATGGACCAATAATTTTTGATGCAAACTGTCACTAATAATAAAATAAATATTATTTAGTATAAAATTTTAATTATGCTGATGTCTAGTCCTTCAGACAGCATTTATGTGAACATATTTTTGAAAGAAGGGCGGAATTACTTTCCAGTATCACATAGTGGTGAAACTTGACATGTACATACCCTTGGAATTGAACTTCACTAGTATAATTCCTTTCTCTGACTCAGTAAATAAATGGTTCATTTCATTTGTCTATTGAGCATAAATTAAAGAAAATACACTTTCAGTAGAGGCGTGGCTGCCAGGAATGGCAAAATAAAACTGACATCTTCAAAAGTTCAGAAAAGGTCTGTGTTGTCACAGTTTTGGAAGAAAGTATACCTTTGTTGATCCAGCTATGTCTCTTTATCTAAAACTATTATTTGTATAGTTCTTGAAACTGTAGAACTGGTATAATAATTTATTGTTATTTACCTGGGCCTCTTTAGACTGTAAATATTGGAGACATGTGAGAATGTCCTTGAAGCTAACATTCTTTAAATTTTTAAACTTTAGCTGTTTGAAACACTTAAACTCTTCTGAAGGTTTGATCCATTTTCTCAAATATTCTATACAAGTTTAGTTGAAACAAGAGAAATTGTCTATGAAAAGTTTGCATTCTTTTTCTAGTCCTAGTTCTGTAAATGTATTCAATGTCTGCCTAGCTTTGAGAGGAATAAAATGATTTTCAAGCCAATCTTTCAAAGAAGTCAAAACAGATGTTTATATACTTCTATCATTTAATTTTTCTCCTTCTAGACAGACAAAATTTTACTATGCAAAATGTGCACGATTGCAGAGAGGAATAAAATATTGTTCTGAAATGAAATTTTCTAAGAAATTCCTTATCATTGAAGGTACAAACTTAATGTTACGAGAATACTGTAAAAACACTTAAAATGATACAAATAGTGCTAGACACGATCATGGCGAACTTACCATGTCACCATTTTGAATCTCACTACACTATTTGCAGCGACGCCATGTAGTTGAAGAAATTAGTTCATGCGGATATATGCACGTTGTTAGGACTTGGTTTAAATATACAAGTGTTACCACGCAATATGCAACATACCACCCGCAGAGACCGACTGAGGTCTCTTGATTAGGTAGAAAGAGTCGTAACACTTACAGTACATATATTTACACTGCATGAATCCAGAAATGGCAAATTTGCTGGGTTGGAAGACAATATAGCTTGCGCACTGGCCTACACAGCTGTCCCTTCTCTGTGCATAGGTCCGCTACTCAAGCCACACTGTCATATCCAAGATGAAGCTTCACAATTTGAGCTAGGCACCAGCCAAGAGGGAGTACATGTTCTTCCCCAACTAGAATCAAATCTCCAACAGCGAGTGCCACTTGCCCCTTGGTCGCAGTTGCTGCAAGTACTCTTCATACCATCGCTTCCAAAACTGGTTAGCGTGTGCGCACACCATTTTCCACCTTCGAGATAAACGGATATCATCACCACCACATGATTCAGGTACAGCTACAAGAGTCCTACAGATCGGAAAGTGCTTAGGTGTGAGGGCAGCAAAGTCATTTGGATCAGAAGACACCGAGATTAGAGACCTTGAATTGAGGACAGCTTCAACTCTAGTGCAGAATGTCATCAATTCTTCCAGAGTCAGAATTTGATTTCCAATTACTCTCCTAAGGTGGGTATTTGGCAGACTTGACGACAACTTCACACAATCCTCCCTGATGTGGACTAGCAGGTGGGAGAAAATGGAAGGTAATGAGTGAGCCAATGCAAAATTCTCTAGTATTGAGGAAGGGAGGAGCTGAGTGAAAGACTTCTGATGATACTTTGAAGCTCCTACAAAATTGGTTCCACAGTCAGAGTACAAATTGATACACAAACCTTTTCATGACACAAACCAGGTAAGGGCTGCAACAAAACTGTCAGTAGTCTAGTCAGTAACCACCTCAATATGTATGGTCTTTGTTACTAAACAGATAAAGATGGAGATATAAGCTTTCTGGGTGACCATGCAATGCAGCTTTTAAAACCTTATGGTGAGGGTTCCAGCATAGTCCACACCAGTCTGTTCAAAGGCTCCAGCAGATGTGACTCGTGCAGGAGGCAATTCCCATCATGGCGGGATTGTTCACCTTAAACAACATACACATTTGAAAACTCTATAGAGCGATTCAGTGATCGAGCTGAGAGAATCTAAAACTTCTGTGACAGAATTGACTGTAACAACTAAAGTGGTGCATGAAAATACTTATTATGGTAGTTATCTACCAGAGCTTCAACAGCAACATGGTTTTTTGGCAGTACAATAGGATGTTTTGATGAAAACTCCATGTTAGCTTGTGATAAACGACCGCTTACCCTGAGCACACCATTTTGGTCGCAGAACGGTGCTAAACTTTGCACTCGCATGAAGCAAGGTTTTTTTTTACCCTTTTAAGACGTTGCAAGTCCTCTGTTAAATATTCACGTTGGATACATCTGCACACAAAGGAAGCAGCTTCCTCCAACTGTGCTGAACACAGGATGCCACTGATACAAGGTTGTTTCTGAATGCATTTGATGAAACGCTTCAAATACGCCATGACATGGACCAACTTTGGCCATGACAAAATCCGTTGCAGTACGGGAAGTTCTTCTGAAGTTTTCTGAGTGGACAGTAGCGCCAATTGAGAAGGCTTGAACTCTGGTACATTTTCCATTGCCTGATTAACGGTGGACACTGGCCAATGCTCCGAGGGTTGACTAGCCACAGGGAGCCACGCCACCACAAGTCACGAGAGAGGTTGGAAACAACATGTTTCCATAACTGGGGTGTACCCACTCCTGGATTTGTGAAACACAATTTACCACAAAGGTTTAAGTATGGCTGGGTCTTTATCCAAGTCAGAACCATGCTTGAGTCAGTCCAGGCATGAGTAGCAGTGATATTTAAGTACTGGACTAGGAAGGCAAGACAATAGACAATCAGCTTGACCAGTAGATGAGCGCCACACAACTCTAATTGGAGAGATACTTGTTTAAGTGAAGCTACCTGTGATTTTGCCAAGACTAGATGTACACACACATTCCCTCAAGTATCCACATTCCTTAGACACACAGCCATTACATAGGCTTTCTCAGAGGCATCTGAGAAACCAAGAAGTTCCACACTAACAACATCTGGACACATGAAACGAGGCAGACAATGTGCTTCTAGTTCTGCTAACCCATTCAAGAAATTATTCCACTTTTCCCTTGCTGGAGATGGAAGAGGGTCATCCCAACCTAGGCCCTGGGTTCCACAACCACTGCATTAGCTTTTTAACCCACACAATTACTGGCGACAACCAACCCGTAGGATTATGTATACGGGCTGTCCGAGACAGGACAAAGCAATGGGTAGCTACACCATTGGTGACACTCAAATGGTATGAAAATAAGTCCTTTTCCAGGATCCAGTATAAACCCAGAATATTTACCACAGGGCCAGAGGAGAAGTCTAACTCTCGTGAGGTTTCAGGATGAGTTACAGGGACATCCTCAAGAAGCTGAGGCAGATTGCTTGATCATTTCCGAAGCTCAAACCCACCCCGAGACAAAAGTTCAACCAGCTGAGACTTCAGAACATGTGCTTATTCTACACATGTCACTCTTGTAACAATATCATCGACAAACGTGTGGTTTTGAAGAGCATTTGCTGTAAGAGGGTACTGAGCACCTGTCATCTTTGTGGATTCAAATCTGTCGGTACATCTGCTTTATTTCGCGTGAGAAGGCTACACTGTACAACCTAAACCTCAACATATCACATCTCATTATGGAGTTTGGGTCCCGGAAGAAGAACATCGTTAAGCGAAACTCCAGTGTTGTCCTGGGCACTTCCGTCAAATACCACCCTCAATTTGGTGGTAGAGCTCGACATTTTTAGAACACAGTGATAAGAAATGAAACATTCAGGTTTCTCCCTACCATCAGTCAGCTGGTTGGAGCGAACATATGGTTCCATATGTTTTGATTCGACAAAATCAGCCATGAAATCTGTGTACATGGACTTAAGATCGGGATGCAGTGCAAGTTCCCTTTCCAGAGAATAGAACCTACGTTCTGCAGTCAAGTAAGATTCTCCAAGAGATTGGGTCTGAGGTTTGAAAGGAAGGCAAACCATGTATGTCCCTGAATCATCCCTGGAATGGATGTCCTGAAAATGTTTCTCGCAGCTGTCAGCACTTGGTGACCTTGTACTGGCACAAGGGGGTTCTTATATTTCCCAGAATCGCTTCAGAGGCGAATCAAACAAATTATCCATACCTACAAACATTGAAGCTAGACTGTGATCTGATTCAGTGGAAGACTCTGGGTCTTCTCCCAGCAGTATCCATCCAAATTTTGACTCCAGTTCCATAGGTATATGCTGTCCTAACTCCAATTTGCCACTCAAACACACACGTGCATAAACATCAGCCCCTAACATGTCAATGGGTGCAGACTTGTGAAATTGAGGGTCTGTAAGAGGAAGGGAACCCAACTGGGTTTGGACACTGTGATCCACAGAAGCCCGTGGTAAATTGCTGGTAATTTTGGACACAATGAACAGAGAATAACCAAGGTGCATTGAGGCTCCATATACGACTGAATTTTACAATTGATTACATTCTTTATATTGACAGCTCCTTGAGAAGGACCAGAAACTGTTTCACAGGTCTTATGAAGGGACCTCTGCTGAGGCTTCCAAGATGAATGATGCCTGAGCTGCATTGTCCAGCAGACACCGCATCACATGAGTCTTGTTAACCGCACCATACACCTTAACTAGAGTTGTTGACAGTAAGCCAGGTCTACAGTCATGAGCTGACACAACTGCAAATGTGCTGCTTGGATCTTCAGTGGGGCCAGAACCTTGGTCTTTACCCCCTGGAGTTGGATTAGGTTCACCATCTATGTGGAGCAAGGTGTGATGATTCTGTTTGCATCGGAAACCTGTGTTAGAGGAAGCACAATCTGCTAACACATGGCCTGCTCCGAGACAGTTCAAACAGTTTCTTTTTGCGAACTATTTTCTGTCAGTCATTTGTAAATGCAGTGAGAGGTTTTCTGATACACCTTGGTTGTCTGGGTTCAGAGTTTGTAGCAAAGGCTGACTTCTCTTAAGTTGTGAAACTTGGCCTCTGTAGAGAAGTTGTGGGACTTGACCTCTGTTTAGAAGTTGTCTGACTTGACTTTATATATGGTTTTTGATACCCTTGACCTGCACTAATTGTGCTCCCCACATTCATAGCACAATCCATCTTAACTACCCTCAAATGCAGGAAAGCAATAAGTTCTGAAACAGTGGGAAATGTTTCAGTGCTGTCTGTGTATGAATTTTCAAACCTTATCCTGATACCTACATCCAATTTACCTGACAAGATTGTAGCAAGCACTGGGTTATTTTCTGTCGCATCACATTCTAGAGCTCGAGTATTTTCACTTGGTATTAACAAAGGTCTAATAGACGTGTGGTCTGTGGAGTTTATAACACAGGCAAATTGAGAATGCTATTTATGTACTAGGTAGTTAATTTCCTTGAATTCTGATATTGGGACGTAAGAAGTTCCCAGGCAACTGCATAGTTCTCAGCCAGAGTTTGACTGTTGTGGATCGTAGCTTGATACAGTTGGGAGAACGTTGGCCGCGCTTTGACCCGAAAAGGATGGCAAATTTATTTCCGGAGACTAACATTTGCAGCGGCAGATGTGGAAGTAATATCTGGGTTTGGTGAGGTTTGATCAACATAGGTGGACAAAATGAGGTTATGTTACATCGGACATCAGACATTAAAGCTAAGAAAGACTCGTGCTTAGATGTAAGCAGATTTTCATCAAAATTATCTGCAAGGGTTCTGCTTGTAGAAGTTCGTTGTACAATGAATTTACTGCGGCCTCGATAGCATCTAATTGCACGCCAAATGCATTCACTTCTTGAATAGTGCTTATTGTAACTTCGGGTGCCTTTACAAGAAATAGTCGACGTGTTTTATTTTATTTTCTTGGAACTTTAGTAAAAATACTTGGAAACCCATGGTTACTGATCGACCAAACAAGATGCATGAAATAACAGATTAAGTAAGGGGGTTCAAGCAGAACAGACAATACATTCAAAAACTAGGTCAGAAAAAATGTATTTGGCAGCCAGGCGTAAATTACTGATCTCGAATGCGAAAATAATAATTCTCCCCACAAACCCTGCATACTGGATGCTGCACTGGAACAGACAAAAAAACTACTTTCCCATGTGTTGAACATATGAAGAGCATAAGAAGAAACAAGCACCAACAACGTAATTTCGATGAAATGTTCACCAGCACAGCGATGTTTCTCACAAAGCGATGGGATAAGATGAAAAATCCATCTTTCTTCCAAGGATGCTTCAGCGATGAGTATATTCAGAGTGGCTGCGGTAAGTTTCACAAGCTTGAGGTGATACTTGAATTACGTAGAACACACAAAACAAAATAAGAAAAAACCTATCCCGGTCACTACACAGAAAGCACGGACAAGTAATCCTGCCCGGAGGACGAAAATACTGTAAAACACTTAAAACGATACAAATAGTGCCGAACACTATCACTGCGAACTTATTATGTCACCATATTGAATCACACTTGCACCACGAACTACTTGCAGCGACGCCATGTAGTTGAAGAAATTAGTTCATGCGGAGATATGCACATGTCATTAGGGCTTCGTGTAAATATATTCGTCTTATCACACAATACGCAACACTTACCTTGAGAGACAAAGAATGATTTCATAGCTGGAAACAACTGCACTATCAGTTTTACTGCTGGATACAAAGTTAATCTAGTTTTGAAGCAGTTTAAAAGTTGTTCATAATTAATGTCTGCAAATTTACAGAAATATTTGAAGGTCCTGTGTGTGAACTGCATAGACATGAAAGTACAGTAGTTGAAAATCTTCATGACAGTGGACTCAAACAGCTATAGGGAGTGTATCAGCTCCATGTTGTAGGCAGTTATGCAATATGTGAGCTGGATATCCCATACCTATAATACTTTCATAGATCTCTCTTTTTAGAATATAATAAACNATAATACTTTCATAGATCTCTCTTTTTAGAATATAATAAACTTTTTTTCCCCTGCCTGATGTTTAAGGCCACCAAAGTGTACATTTGAATCGTTATTGCTAAATGCACTGCACCTAGAATTAAGTTTATGCTTTTAAGCATCTCCGAAATATGAGCAGGTGATATTTTCATATGTTTCATTAGGAAATGCTTCTAAGCCTAGAACTTCAGTTTGACACCACCTTCTTCATTGTCAAAAAATGAATAGCAATAAGGAATAGCTTCAGTGCACCATAGTTGCGTGCATCTCTTCTTAGGCTAAAATATTGGTCATCATCATTTGAAGTTTGTTACATCTATTGTGAGAGGTGCAACAACATTATTTGTTATGGCTTCTGTTTTAGTTCTTAAACAAGACAACTTTCTAAGCTATGCATCAGATCCGGCAAACATTTTCTCATTTAATTTGGTTGTTCAGTCCGTTAAATGATGTGATTGGTAGTGGTGGACTGTGTGAAAGGCCAATGTAGCTTCAATTACATCAACTTTTTTTATCTAGTGGTAAAAGTTTTGGAGAGATAAAAGACAATATATTACCTGCTGGCATGCTTGATCTTACCATTTTCTTGTTTTTGTTTGCAATTTATGTTCCTTTGTATGTCATATACACCTTTGTGTCCTTATGTTAACATGTCACATACTGTACACTTTCACTCTTCCTTTGTTGCAAAGAAGACACAAATTTATTTTTAGTTCTAGCGAACACATCGAAGTATGCTTTTACAGACATCCACACAACAGCACTGTATCAGGTGTCAACTTTTTGAGTCAACTAGATTCAAGAGATATAATATGTTGGAAGACTTTCGCCATCAATGAACTCGTTGCTACATCTAATTCTGTTATTAGTATTGCATCTAACCCTTTATTGTATTCTCGTCGTAAGTTGCGATTTGAACTTGGAGATGCTATTTGGATTTTCAGAAAGTTAGTTGGTACTAATGGTGATGTAAGAATGTTTGGTCATGTACAGTATGTTTACGTTGCATAATAAATAATAACATGCATTAAAAAATATTACACACACCACAACACACATTTACAACAACACATTGTGGAATGCATAAACAAAAACTGAAAATACAGCAACATTCTACTTCCTCTTATTCAAATGATTTGTGTGATATTGACAGTAGTACGAACCATGCAACCTAACATATTAAATAGCGACAAAATACTACTTGTAACCACTCGTGACTAAGTTTACCATAAATATCACAAATAATGCAAGCTCAGGTTTGTTAAGGTCTTGCACATTTTATTTTAAAAAAACTGGACCTTTTCAAGAAAAACTCAAATGTGACCTACATTATAAAGGTTAATAACAGGACATGTCCTGTAAAAACTGAACAGTTTGGTAGCCATAGCCACATCACAATTGCAATATTTTATAAATATTGTTTCGTGATCAATATATTGCCATATTACACAGCCCCAGTTGGTGTTCCTACAAAGTACGTAGAGACTGGACAAATGTTTTGATTAATGGATGCTGCAGTGTTCCACTGGAGCTGTGGTAATGTGTAGTCTGTGCTTGGCTGGAGATAGGTTTTGATACAAGCACTGTGTAAAGAGTAGCATAATTTTTTATAAAAATAAATTTTCCATCTTTTGGAATAATGCTGTTTGTTTTCGGTCCACATAATGCTGCTTGTATTTAAAAACTCCCTGTAATTTCACTTATACATGTTCCTGGTTTCTGACTCTTAGAGACCAAATTGGCCCTCTTGGAATGAATTTTGCTGACCCAAGTCTGGGTTGTAAGTTACCAGTATCATTATTTTAACCATTACCATTGGTTGGTGTACTAATTATGGGAAAACTGAAGCGACTGATTCAAAATCAAACAGGTAGCCATTTGCGGTACAATTTTGCAGTCATTTGCATTTCACAATACAAATGTACTCGACTATATTTTCCCTTTTTCCAGTTGATATAATTATGAGTATGCTGTAAATTGNCACAATACAAATGTACTCGACTATATTTTCCCTTTTTCCAGTTGATATAATTATGAGTATGCTGTAAATTGTTTCTGTTTTTGTAGATTTACAGGTACACAAACAAAATGTTTAAATCTGGGCTCCTACAATTACTTGGGCTTCGCAGAGAACACTGGTAAATGTGCTGATGCAGCGATAGAAGCCATCCACGAATATGGCCTTACCATTTGTAGTCCCGTCCACGAGATAGGTAAGTAGCACTGTGGAGGTTACTGTGTTCACTGGTTTGCACGCTTTCCTTCCTCTAAATGTTATTACTAGTATTTAACACACAAATTCAGGGTAATGTTTTCTGGCTTGGAAATAATTTTTTGCATATCTTAAACTTGTGCGGACCACTGTGAGTTTTGTGATTAAGTGCATGTCATTAAATGTTCTGTGCAATACATTTTAATTTAAAAAAATATTTTGGAAATTAAAAAAAAATTTTGTGCTGTTCATAATGTAAGTTTAACAAAGCCGTTCCTCCCCACAGTTACATTTTGTGTTCGAAATAAATGTTTTAAAAATAACAGATTAAAAAAATAATTATTTAATGGAATAGGCAAATAAATTTTATTTGAGATTTTTCTCTGGAAAAATAAACTAAATTTAACTCAGTGTTATTTTTGGCGAAGATCCCAAGTAGTGGTATTAATTTTGTGAAAGAGTGTAGTACCATTCGCTAAAGTACATCGCCTAATGCACTTTCAGCATGTTAGTGGAAAATAGTGTTGCATTTATTGCAGCAAGGAGCNTTCGCTAAAGTACATCGCCTAATGCACTTTCAGCATGTTAGTGGAAAATAGTGTTGCATTTATTGCAGCAAGGAGCGGTTAAAGAGATTACAACTGTTACAACAATTGAGAACCTTATTCTGAAGACATTGGTTAATTTGGATATGGTAATTTAGTTTTGTCAGATTTTCGAAAAGAATGCCTAATTATTTATTGGTGTACTTTTTTCAGGTGTACACAAGCTTATTGTAGAGTTGGAAAAAACTACGGCTCTATTTTTAGGTGTGGAAGATGCTATTGTGTTTGGAATGGGATTTGCAACTAATGCACTGAACTTGCCCAGCTTCATGTCGAAAGGTTGTTTGGTAATGAGTGATGAGAAGAATCACGCCTCCCTCATTCTTGGTTTGCGGCTGTCTGGTGCAACGATCCAGGTCTTCAAACACAACAGTAAGTTATGGACAGCTTTCTTCTGTTTGCTTTTGCAGGTTTCTGGTTAGCAGTTTTGAAAGGTCTGTGTTGGTTCTTCCATCTGCCCAATTGTTAGTCTGTCATGAGAGTTCTGCATTGATGTAGATGTAATTACTACTATCCTTGCTTCCAGCTGTCACTGTAAAATCAATAGAAATGCACACATGCTACCTCTTTGCTAAAACTTGGTCCTGATTTACAAACAGAAATCAATTTCATTGCCTGCAGATTTAAACACAATGTTACCACAGAATGATTTGCACAGTTGTGATATGTGATGTAGTGAAACATAGTTTTGCTATTCACGTTTTAGAGGTTTGCAGTATGTCACAGAGAACTGCGAATGTGGCATTAAAAACACAAGCGTCTGGAAATTGAATAAAATCTCTGCAGTAGGGCATGTTGGAATTCATAGTTCATTCAAGATGCCACAACATGTAAATAATGATTTTTATTTGAAAATAAGACCATGATTTTATTTCAATTGTTTCTTCAAAATGTTAAATGCCATCTTATTTTGCATACTAAAAATTCTGAGTACTAGCAAGTTATACATACCTAGTAAAAAAGTACTGACTATTTCATTACACTACAAGCCACTTAATAGAATCATTAAAAAACGGTTTCATAAAAAAAAGTATTACTACCTTGGTTTTAAAATTATATATATAGTTAAAATTTGGTCTTATATTTAGTGTTTCAATTTCTTGGAAAAATACAGTTCCTCATTACCAAGCTTTTGCTACCTGATAATTGAGTTAAAATTTTGGTTTTGGAATCAGTACACACACATTTTCTCTCTGTCTCGTGTAACTTGGCAAGATTTTGACAGTTTGAGGAAAGTTGCACCAATGTTTACATTTCTTTATGTATCCTTTCGCCATCAGCTGGTGCGTCAAGTGGCGGCTGTATATTTTACTAACTTGCTCTCAGCTAATGCCCTTGTCATTGTAATGCTAAACAAATTTTAAGGTATATATAGACTGACATGTCTAAAAAATTCTTAGGTTATAAACGTAAAAAAGAAAACCTTGCAAAAAATTAAATACAGGGTGCGGCAACATAACTTCCTTTTTTCAAAACGAAATAAAACACATCATATGAATCAGAAATTTTAAAATGTTATTTGTATAATGTAGGTACATATCTAAAGTTTTTTTCTACGTAGTTTTGAAAATCATATCTGGCAGGTGACGCCCTGCATTGCCCATACACTGAATACATTGATTTCTGGAGTTTGCCATGACCCTCACCAGCATATCAGCGAGTATGTTGGCAATTTCTGCCCGGATGTTGGCTTTAGGTGTTGAAGTGTCCTTGGGTGGTTGACATAAACGCTGGATTTCAAAAAAACCCCAAAAAATAATCTCAATGTGTCAAATCGGGGGACCGAGCTGGCCACTCCAAATCGCCCTTAATTGAGATCAGGTGCTCCGGGAAGTGTTCCTTCAAAACAGCCATTGATGCCCTTGAAGTGTGAGCCGCTGCTCCGTCCTGTTGGAACCAAATGTCTCCAAGATACAATTCATCAAGTCGTGGGAAAAAAAAGTCCAACTTGTTTACATATCGTTCTGAATTCACTGTAACTGTGACCTCATTTTGTTCAAAAAACCAGGGACCAAGAATCCCATCTGAGGAAACTGCACACCACACTGTAACTTTAGGTGAATGCAAATGCCTTTGATGCAATTCTCGGGGATTGGTGTCGCTCCAGTAGCGCATGTTCTGTTTGTCAACAAACCCACTCAAGTGAAAATGGGCTTCACCACTAAAAAAAACAATTGTGGTTGTTTTGTGACCATGTAAAATAAAATGTGTTAATTAATATAGGAACTCTTTACTTCTCCCCATATTTCCTGCTTTTCTGATGTGCATCGTCAGTGGATTCAGAATAGTCAATGTAATATTAATTTTCATTCTTTCATGCATCAGCTGATACAGGATTTTGTAAATGACACGTTGTTAGTTTTGTATATGTCAAGTTGCCACTCACTGACTGTCATGATCTTGCCAAGTTATATGAGACAGAGAGTATTTAAGTACAAAGGAAAAAGTTTTGCTTAATTGNACTGACTGTCATGATCTTGCCAAGTTATATGAGACAGAGAGTATTTAAGTACAAAGGAAAAAGTTTTGCTTAATTGCATGACATTTTTAAATACTTTATGGAGAAATTAATTTTTTCTGTATGGCTAAGTAAAAATGAGATGTCACCTTATTTCCTAGCTCATCATATATTCTGTTTAGTATGATACTTTCCATAATTTGCTCCCAACATTGCTGTAGATATGCTGTTCAGTGTTCTTTTGGTCCTGGTTTGGGAGTCTAAAGTAAACATATCCAACTTTATTTGAATTGCCTGCCTCTTGCCAACTGGCAGTCGTTTTGGTGCGTGGTACACTCTAGTGGTGGTAGTGGGCTTGTCAGTCAGTCCAGTTATGACTCCACCATCGCAAAGTGTGACTCGCCTTTTGGGTTCAATCAACTAATTTGGTAACGATGTTCATATTAAAATATAAACGTAAACTTATTTCAACTGCCTGCAGTATCCACTTGGCCATCGCTCTTCCTTTATTTCCAAGTAACATACCATAGCAAAAATTTGTTGGATTTACTTCCTTTAACATGTTAAATGTGGTTTGACGCCTTTCACAACTATGCCAGTAGACATTCCTCAACCACAAACCATATCTTCGTGCCTATACTCAGGATACTGCAGATGAGTAAACAATAAACTAACAGTTTATGAAAACACAGGTCTGTTTCACATGTTAATAATAAAAATTAACCAATTTTGACAATAACTTTTTGTATTCATTAATTAGCAGTGTTGAGCTCATATTGATTCTGATAGTATGGTGTATCGTTAAAAGGAAAAGTTGCCACAAGGCTGGGCAAAATTTGATGTATTCTGTTAGAAAGTAATTTTTGTTCACCAATCTATCAGTGTTGAAGGGTCAGAGGATTCTTTGAGAGTACTGTCATATCAGGATATATTTGACAGTCTATGTAATGCAGTGATGTGCAGTCTTTTTGTCTGCAATATGCTAATTTGTTTGGTGGTGAAAGTGTTACGGTATTTACAGTATTGTTTAGTAATAAAAATAAAAGTTTACTGAACATCACTCTACAACTTNTGGTGAAAGTGTTACGGTATTTACAGTATTGTTTAGTAATAAAAATAAAAGTTTACTGAACATCACTCTACAACTTTAAATTTGGATGTGAAAAGTTTTTTAAATGCTATTCGTAAGCAGTCTTTACTCAAAATTATGGTTGGCAGCAGCTTTGAAGCTAGATAAGCATCCATGTAATGAAGGATTGCAGCGGCTCTATGAATACCTTGGCTCTCCTGTAGGTTACCGAGGGGAAACTTGAGTATATACATAATNAAAGGATTGCAGCGGCTCTATGAATACCTTGGCTCTCCTGTAGGTTACCGAGGGGAAACTTGAGTATATACATAATCCCACGTCAAACACGGTTTATTGCACCACAGTTTCAATTATCCATGGATTTTTTGTTGCCAGTTTCCCAAACCACATTACAAGGATTCTGTTACCTGTGGTTTTTTGCAATGGTATTCTGTGGCTAGAGTTGGTGTGTTTCTAGCAATGCATTGGGGGGGTTTAGAGGACAAGGGACAGTAATCATTCTTTGTCTCTGCTGGGGGTCAGGGTCCTGTTCTATTACTTCCACAATGTCCCTTCCTTCCTTGGTTGTCAAAACAAGCAGCTTGAAGCTGATTTTTCACTTGCCAGCAGTTAACTTGCAATAGACCCCATGCATGCTTGGAAATCGTATATAAAATACTGTACCTTTATTTGGCAAAACGTTTGCCTTTTGAAGTGATAAATAATATTTTACTTTTAAAAAAATANATAAAATACTGTACCTTTATTTGGCAAAACGTTTGCCTTTTGAAGTGATAAATAATATTTTACTTTTAAAAAAATATGTAATTTTTGAGGCAGATGCAATTAAATATGGTAATTTAAATTGGTTTTTTTCCACTTGCATTGAGTTACCACGGTACCCATGCTTGGTGCTTATNCAATTAAATATGGTAATTTAAATTGGTTTTTTTCCACTTGCATTGAGTTACCACGGTACCCATGCTTGGTGCTTATGCATTATTTGGCAACAAAGTGTAGAGGACATCAGTTTATTGAGAAAAAGTTTAAATAAATTGATATTTCAAGAACATATTCTCTGATTTTCTTGCAAGAAGTCATTGGAAATGGACTTAATGCTCAGTAAAACTTATGTGCCACTTGATGTTTAAACATTTTTGGCGACAAGGGGAGGTCAAATACACGCTTCTGGGGTATCATTTTATTTGTAAGATGTCTGCCTATTGAATTCAATTAATAATTAATTTAAAAATGAACTTAGTATTGTGCCAGAGATTATGAAATACAAAGGACAAAAACATTTTAAACTAAATTTTTTATTTGCCATGTTTTATAATCAAGTTTGATGTCTTAATAGCATCAGATTGAGTATAAGTTAATTTTTTTTCTAAACATGTGTTTTGTTTAGAAGAACCTGAAATACCATTAAAAAGGGTCAGCAGAGTCTTGGTAATCATAGCATCTTATTTGATGTTAGAAGGTTGAGTNAACCTGAAATACCATTAAAAAGGGTCAGCAGAGTCTTGGTAATCATAGCATCTTATTTGATGTTAGAAGGTTGAGTAGTTGACAGCCAAATTACAGTTCACCGCCACAAATCACTTTGCTCAGTAAAATAAATAACCATTTCGTGCCTGAAGAGGAATGTAAATTTAAAAGCGTGTCATTACTNAACCTGAAATACCATTAAAAAGGGTCAGCAGAGTCTTGGTAATCATAGCATCTTATTTGATGTTAGAAGGTTGAGTGGTTGACAGCCAAATTACAATTCACCGCCACTAATCACTTTGCTCAGTAAAATAAATAACCATTTCGTGCCTGAAGAGGAATGTAAATTTAAAAGCGTGTCATTACTNAAATCACTTTGCTCAGTAAAATAAATAACCATTTCGTGCCTGAAGAGGAATGTAAATTTAAAAGCGTGTCATTACTATTAGCGTGATAAGTTAATTTTGTGAATGCTGATACATTACTTAGTTGGCAGGCATAACCTGTCCCTCTATTCCCCATTAGAATCAACCATGGTGTTTTTGAAAAACATAGCCCCATCATTGGCAAGGGAATACTGTGTTGAATTTATTGTATATAAACATGTTTCGAACTAAGTTACGGGACAGAAGTTGTGAAAGTATTACTTTGCAGCAAAGTAAGAAGATACAGTACTAGGCATGAAGCCATTCCAGTGGATGACTCACTCTGGATATAAAAAATTATATTGGAAATGGGTTATGTTGGTAAGTGTAACTGGTGCCTAAATGACAAAGAAATATTACATTTTTCCAGAATGAAAAATAGTGTAGTCTTAAATTTGTAAAGTAACAAAACTTCATCATGTTAAGAAATGTGACTATTCAATGTGATTGCATTCTATAGCTGTATAATAACCATGATTATGTATTAGTGCTTCTTTGATTTGTGAAACTTTCTCCCTGGCAGTTTATAAACATCTGGTTAAAAAGAACACAATAGTGTTGAATTTGCAGGAGTAGAATATGAAGTGGGTTATTGGAACAACAATTGTGTTCTCATTCTAGCATACTTAGTAGTAACCCATGATAAAGTAANGAATATGAAGTGGGTTATTGGAACAACAATTGTGTTCTCATTCTAGCATACTTAGTAGTAACCCATGATAAAGTAATGCGTTGTCAATTCCAGACATGGAGTGCTTGGAGAAACTGCTACGTAAGGCTGTAGTGTACGGTCAGCCAGCCACACGACAGCCGTGGAAGAAGATTCTCATAGTGGTGGAGGGTGTGTACAGCATGGAGGGCTCCATTGTCCACCTGCCAGAATTGATAGCTCTCAAGAAGAGATACAAGGTACACTTTATTACCTCTCATGAAGAAATACAAGGTACACATCTTTAGAGCATTCTTGTGTTCTTAGGTATAGGTTTTGTTTTCTCCAGACAGTACGTTGGTGGCGTTATGACTGGTGTTGGAAACATTAAAAAATGAGGAAGAGTCAGGAAAGTAATGCTTATGTGTTGAAAATTTTAATAAATTTTAAATTAACAGACTTTTTTTGTTCAGCCAAATATTTCTAATGTCCAACCAAACAGCAACAAGTTTATTGGTACTTAAAAATAACTCTGGCGAGTAGCTTTTCAATAAGTGATGTACCGTTAATACTGTAAATTTTCAAAAGCAATATGCTTTAAAAAAAATTTTAATGTGTTTTCTAATAATGGAAACTATTTTTGTTTAAACTGAAAATTTTCATGTTTTTGCTGTAGAAAACCTGGAAAAGTTAGTATTAGCCTGATATGACACATCCTAAGTAATTCTGTATGAGACATGCAGACAAACATTGTTTTTGTTAATTTAGGCTTACCTGTACTTGGATGAAGCGCACAGCATTGGGGCGCTGGGAGGCAGAGGTCGTGGAATCACAGACTACTACCACTGTGACGTTAAAGATGTGGACATCCTCATGGGGACATTCACAAAGAGTTTTGGGTCGGCTGGCGGTTATATTGCCGGTTCCAAGGTATGGTCTTTGTTACTTTATTTGTTGGCTTCAGTTTGAGGTTTATGCTGTTGAATGCCAAGAACTTAATATAAAATTACCTACCAAAATTTTTGAATCGTTGCTAGTTTAGCTGCAACATATCCTTAACTACTGGTTAATGCTTATTTTTTAAATGTAATTAAAGTTTGTTATATTTATATCTGTAATATTATAAGCTGTCCAGTACTTCTAGTGTACAAAGAAATGTGTAAGATATTTGAAAGTCGCTTAAGCTCAGAGAAATTGTAGACAAACTGGAAACTGTATGCATACTGTTAAATTTCACATTTTAGATGTTTTTTTCTTAATATTTGTGTCTGATCAGCGCTGCGCTACACAATGCCACTCGACAGTCAAATGACAGCAGTCGAGGAGCTGTTCCTGCACAATGCTGATGTGTATTGCATGTACAGCTTATTTTGTGACATGCTGTTGCAAGCACATGTAAGAGAGCTGCTGCTCATCCCTAGCACGGTAGACCACTTCTGGCCCCGGACAGCTCATGTTGGCAAACGGCTCTATCTTCTTAGTCAATAAGCTTCTTTGTGAAAGGAAAGAGAACTGGTCCCACACCTTGTACGTTTTTTAGTCATGTGGTCCGTGACAAATATTGTGGTTTTTTAACACAGGCCCATGCAAGATGCTTGTAGAGAGCACCAGGTGTGAGTTAAGAGGGCATCAGAAGCATACTTGAACTTTCAGGTGTGCCCAGACGATAATGCCAAGGTGATCATTCAAATGCACTATGACCACCTGGTATATCCTTTCCGTGCAGGGCCCCACCTGAGACAAATATCGTCTGCAGCAGCTCAGGACTCTCACTTACCACAGAAATGTTACAGGCACTTGTATTTCGCAGTATCGTGTGTGTTACTGATGAATGTTGCTTGTTATGTATTCTAAGTAAAAGATTATGCTCGGACCTGTATTCACCATTTCACGGAGGGATATACATGTATTCCCCATCTCGACAAAGAAGCATCAGAGGAGTTCAAGATTGTGTCGCAGTAAATTCGACTGTAGCTGAGCTCGTTGATTATTATTATTACGTGTATCCGGTGTGTTCTCTAAACATTTTGGTTCTCTGGGGCTGGATATACTAGTGCCTCGTGAACTCGGAGTAATTAATTCACGTGTTTTGTTCTCGTTTGGCACTTGCTATGAAATCTATACGATGCACATGTGACGAAACTGGCAGCGCAGATGTAGAATCTGCTCAAGTCTCGTCAATCTTTGGAAGAAATTAAGAAATTCCCCATTCTCCATGCTTCGTTTGGTGTTTCAACCAATCTAATTATTAAGTTTTTGAGTACTGCATTGGTTATTTGTAATCTCGTGCTTAGTTTTATAGTGGCCAAGTGGGTTAGTAATTACATCTGTTGTCTAGTTAGTTGTACCGTGTTCTTTTCCCGCCTTAATGTGTGTCTATTAGTTTTGAGAAAATTGTTTTTTCCAAGGAAAATACCACATAACCTAAATTTGAGGCACAAAATAGCAAGCTAGATTCACACAAGATTGCTTTCAAGCGAAACTATTTAACACCTTGGAGAACAACATGGCAGAATTGAAGGCTGAATTTAATCACAGTATTCAGGCGTTGCAAACTCCTGTAGAAGGCACTCAACAAGCCGTAGCTGAACTGCAAACAGTAGTCACCGAATTAGCTACAAGTCAGGCTACACAGTCCAGTAAGGTAGACCACTTAAAANAGCTGAACTGCAAACAGTAGTCACCGAATTAGCTACAAGTCAGGCTACACAGTCCAGTAAGGTAGACCACTTAAAAGAGAAATTTGAATGTTTGGAAATTAGAGTAGGTGAGCGTATTTTTCAGTCTCAGAATAACACAGAGGAACAATTGATTTATATGAGGTCAAGCCTAGCTAAGGCCCACAACACTGTCAATTTGTTTGCAAAGAAACTCACAAGCAACTTAGAACAAACTCGCAGTTGTTTAGAAGGGCAGATGCCAGGATTGGAAAACCGAATTACGTGGGTGGAGAACAGGCCAGTAATAAGTTCAACACCTGATCCGAACCTGTTGGCTAATGTTGACAATCAATTGGTAAATTTTGAACGTCATGTCAACAGTAAACTTAACCAGGTACTAGCAGAAGTAGCTAATAAAGTTTCCGCCTAGCAGGCAAATGAAACTCTCTCAAACACAGTAAGCAAGTTTAGCACAAGTCCTTAGCAAAAATTACACAGGTACCTCAAACCCCTACACACGAAAACAAAATTCAAGCTGAGAATCAAAACCTGGATTTTCCAGCTACACACGCTTCAGAAACCAAAACATGCGACACTTGTTAGTAAAACACTGCAGGTGAAGACTGAAATCACTGCCGGCACACATGGCAGTTTGCACAATTGCCCGTCACGCACCGTAAGGTAAAATTTTCATGTCAAACGTACGAAAACAATCACTTCCACGCGCAAGAATGGTTAGAGATCCAGCAAATGTAAGAGTTAAAGAACACACTACTACTGTGCACAAATGCATTTCTAACAGAAAATTGCTGTTCATTGCGTTGTTTGCTGAACAAGACCTAGTCATCAGTGACGTGAAATCGCACAACAAGATTTATGCAACAAGGGCACAAAATAATTCAGAGAAGGAAGCACTCGCCTCGCACAAGTAAGTGGTATGGGAGCGGGTGGAAGAACAGCCAAAGTATGACAGGCAAGTTCCCGTGGAACGAGAAGAGAGAAGTCGCGACCCCACCTTGGCCACCGTCAAGTAGGAAGAGTCTGAAAGTTAGGGAAACCCCAGGAAGAATGAAGACATCTTACTACAGGTCTAGCACCTTTAGAGGTCCTCACTAATCAGCGCTTGGGTTACCTAGTTCTAGATCTTGACGTTTGCACAACCGAAGAGGATCCCGAGAAGATACGAAGAGAGTTATTGGAATTAGTGAGAAGACGTCTTTATTTGTCTGCAGATAGCCGTAAGCGACATTACAAGTCAAGTAAATAAAGCCAGTTCCAGTTGAATGACCTAGTTCTACGCTGAACTAGTCCTACTAGTTCGTATTGGGAGTTTGTTACACGCATGTTGTTTTTGACATTTGAAGGTCCTTACCACGTTACTGGAATCACCAGATACAATTGCTACGAGTTAACAGACATGAATGGTAAACCGTTCGGAAAGTTGAACATAACCCATCTGAAACCCGATCGTGTGCCCAACTTCTATTTTTAGTCAACAACCGGCAGCAGTTGAATGAGAAGTCTGCAACGACAGCTAAGTGCTTGTCGACGGCTCGACTGGGATTGATTAAGGCTATTTAGCATCCAGATGCTGCAGTGGAACAAGGCAGTAGAAAGTCCTGCAAAGTAGTTGTTGAACAAAGCCTTGAGTATGTGTGCACGACTAGTGTTATATGTTGTCTTTGTCAAGGGTTATGTATATTTGTTTAAGGGTTATATCTTGTGTATTTTTCACCATACCTATACGTTGCTCGCCTACACGTGTGCCTAGTATAATGGACTTACTTTCTACACCACTCCCGGTGTGTCTTCAAACACCTGAAGTAAGTTACAGACACTGTAAAAACTTATGAATTATTTTATTGTTGTTGTTGAGCGGCGAATGAATTACAAGATTATGTGTGATACGGCCTAGAAAATGCTGAGAGTTAAGTTACGCTCTAAATTTTATAAACATCTGTTATCACACTGGTTTTCACTCGCACGCAAGTTACGCAAGGTCAAACACCAGTGTGCGAAGATTGAGAGATTAACGACACACACTTGTATCACTCATAACACCCTAACCGTGTTTGCGTACGAGTCGTTTTGTACTTACAGTTCTGGTGTAAAATCTCAACTGGAACAAGGGTATAAGCTTTATTTATTCATTGGCAATTACTTGCAGACATTCGTTATCTTCTCATTTCTTCTCTTCTCTGTATTTTTCCGTTGTATGCGCAACGAGTTTCATATTTGTATGTTATCCTGTAGTGCATTGTTGAAACAGTGATGTATTTATATGGTATAATTTTATTACTTCGTTATTTGTAATTAATTTTACTGTTGAATTTTATTGTTTATTATNAATGTATTTATATGGTATAATTTTATTACTTCGTTATTTGTAATTAATTTTACTGTTGAATTTTATTGTTTATTATTACGTTTTCTACGTGATCTGATTGAAGTTATACGTGCAGATTTTAATTGATTGCTGAAATAGCACATTTAATGGAATTTCAGAGCTGCGCAGGGCAATGGAGTTATTTCTCCTGTAACAACTCAATTAATTTAGAAGTCGTTAGGTTCTTCTGATTTACTGCTTTAGTGTGTCATATTATTTATGAAAATGTGCTATAACATAATTTTACATTGCCTAAATTACCCTCTAAATGTTGGCAGCAAACGGATAGTGAGATAGAGACCTAGACTAACTTTCTTCAAGAAAACTTCAGGATGTTGAAAGTGATATAGTGAACACCTAATGAATTTAAACTCTGTTACAGTGGTAATAAGAAAAACTAGTGAACAATGAATACTTTAAAATTACGTGAACGTTAGTGTACCATAGGTTGTTTACGCTATACACGTCCTTGTGCAAATAAAAATTGGTTTTACACTTGAAAGCCCTAAGAATATGTTTAAACACTTTATAAACGCTCTGCAGTGATTAAGTGTTATTACCAGATGCTAATCCTGAATATGTTCCCGAGTTTGTCATGGAAGATTGAAGCATTGCGCAACTAGATCTAGATACGACGCCCGCCACGGGATGCGAACTAGATAACGTGACCACCGCAAACTGTCGTTTTGCATTTCACTTGGCTCCAGACTTCTGTGGAACACGACGAGGCATGCTGGGAAATGCTGCTACCAACTTATTCTGGCTTTCAAAATAAAGCCTTCATTACCATTATAAATGTGTTTCAGAGTTCATATGCTTTGTTTCAGATGGACCTGTTAAAAACGAAGGCGTATTAATCATCAATTAATGTATGCACTTATATTTTTCTTACTTCCAATAGGCAACATGCAAATTTTGCAAATATAGTTGAAAATGGTTTGAACACATTTGTATATGCATATGAAAATGTGCCGTTTGTTGCATAAAAATCGATTTTGACAAAGTTATTTTAGTATTAAAACAGTAACTTTCAGGGCCGCTGTCACGTGAATGCAGAACGCTCTCTCATTGGTTTGACGTCACTAGTCCTACGCCAGCGGGCGGCCCCGGCACATTGCAAACACGCAGCACTAAAATGGAAGGCAACTTTGTGAAAGCGCAGTCGGACAATCTGCCACAAGTAGATACCGATATGGTACTTGATTACTTATATTTCCATTGTTTTGTGGAACCTGAAATAAGATGTGTAAAATTACAAAGGTAATAACTTGTCTCGTATCGCACAGTCGTGATCTTCAAAGCGACAGTAGTCCTACATCACATGTTAAAACTTATTTGTTTATACGTTTTATTGAGGTATGTATTATTATTATTTGTGTTTATGTTTACGATTGCTAAGAGTAGGTATCACATTCACAAGAATAACAGAATTGTAATGGAGGCGACTGCAGTGAGTGCACTGTCGTCGTGCGCCATGCTTCATGTCTGTGATAAAATAACTACCTAGTACATAATTTACAAATAAAACGTAATGTTGTGTTGAGAAAGGTTACAAATATTTCCGAATTCTAAACCACGTTTTAGTATTCATAAAACACTATTTTCGATATATAGATGTCAGATAACGAGCAGCATGGTGACAGTAGACCTAAAGTTAGCACGCTAGTCACTACCAGACACCGCACGACTTCTCGAGCAGCTGGTGACGGACAGAACGCCGCGCTGTCGGTCGGCAAACCTGTATTTCCGCGTTCCACCTCGTATATAAACATTTATATTGAGGCCTCAAATATAATGTTTAGAAACTGAAAAATTATTTTAAAAATAACTTGCTTATCTTATTGTTTCTCATGTTTTGTATACCTAATATACCTTTTATTATTCTGACGCCACGATAGTTGTGTCTACACTTTCTTTTTAAACTGTAATAACTGTACCATAAGCTGAAAATATAGATATGGTAGTTTGGTAAACACTTAATACCTGGGATGAGGTTAAATGCAGCAAAGAAAATATGTAATAAAAGCTTAAGAATTTTTTAAATTCTCAAAAGCTGTTTTTTCTGTGTTTTTTTTAAAGGGAAAAGGTTATAAAAGTACCACAACTTACTTGCGTAAAACGCGTGGGCTATTTAGTGTCAATTTTGTGGATCTAGTCTCGTAATGTTTTGTAACATACATCTCAGTATCTTAGAAAAAATGGGAAGGGCCAATATGAAAATAAGATCATCCTTGATAAAATATCTAAAAACATGTTTTTTAGTGTTTTGAGAGTAGATATTAAGTTGCTATTTAACTTAAATTGCTAGGTTTATGAAAGCTAACTAGAAACAAATGAAGACAACTTAAATTTATTAGAAATTGCTATGTTTGAAAAATACTTTATGGTATAAACCAAACTATTTGCAAGAGGGGCTCTGAGCCCCATCCAAATAATTTAATGTTTAATTTTCATGACTTAACATTGTGACATGTTATTATTTAGGCATACAATGTGAATATAGCCTAAATATGATAGCTGTGCTCTTGAAACAAATGTTGGAAGTTATATTAAATTAATAAAAAAAAATATCTGTACCAAATTTTATCCGTTAGACCTAACTTGGAATGTATAATCACATACAAAATGTAAAATTTACATTGTATGGCTAAATTTTGTGCAAACATATTTGTATACCTTTATTATTATGAAATACGTAAACATATTTTTTTATGCTCACGTCTACATCACACACGAATTGCTAANTTGTATACCTTTATTATTATGAAATACGTAAACATATTTTTTTATGCTCACGTCTACATCACACACGAATTGCTAAACATGTTGTGCTGCGTATTAAACATTGCCATAGTACTGTTATTAAGGTTAGGTCAGTGTTTAAACTATCTACATAGNACATGTTGTGCTGCGTATTAAACATTGCCATAGTACTGTTATTAAGGTTAGGTCAGTGTTTAAACTATCTACATAGGGGAAATAAAAACTGATTTCGGCTAAATATCTTGTGTGTCTCGCCTCACTGCGTTAAACCACGTCCTTCTGTAACTAAATATTTTATCAGGTGTTTTGCGAGATGCACTAGTACACTGTGGTACAGTAAACCATTTTGATGATTTTGGTGTACTTGATTGTTTATTTTTTCTTTTAAATACTTCAAAAATATTTAAAAAAATATNAACCATTTTGATGATTTTGGTGTACTTGATTGTTTATTTTTTCTTTTAAATACTTCAAAAATATTTAAAAAAATATGCATCACCGCTGAAGTACCGTATTTTATCGCATATAAGTCGCACATTCTAGTTTAAAAAATTTTCTTGAAAACTCAAGGTGCGACCTATAAGTGAGAAAAATTCCTCAAGCCCTGCTCTAACTTTTCATTTACTCCGAATTCACGGCCAGCGGCTCAATTTCCAAACTCTTCAGCAAACAAAATCACTTTCATTTTGAAACCTGCGATGTAGGTACTTCTCTTTTCCATCAAGAAACTGTCGCACTTCTTCACTGCCAAAACATCAAAACAATACTACGTGCGGCGCAAAGACGATATAAGAGAAAGACGTGCATGTCACGGCTAACATTTGGTACTCAAGAACCAACGCTAATGTGCTCTATCTCAGTACACTCCACAGAAATCTTTCAAAAATAATTGATTGTCAGTTACTGGGCAAGAATTGATTCCTTTTATTTCATTTGATTCTTTTACAATATTTTTTTCTGTTAAGGATTGTGAAGAGAATTACGTAACGGAAATATTCGAATGCTTTTCTATATTTTGCAAGTTTATTTAAAACTTACAAATATAAACTTCAAAATTAATGGTTAGGTTTTCCTTGTAAAAATATTACTTCAAATTAAATTACATGTTGGACGCGTAACGCATGTTGTAAGTAGAAGCATCACTGACACAAACCCACGATTTTATCCACCCCGCGAGTGCCTACAGTTGACACGCGCCGTGGGACACGTGCGGCCAGGGCAGGTNAACCATTTTGATGATTTTGGTGTACTTGATTGTTTATTTTTTCTTTTAAATACTTCAAAAATATTTAAAAAAATATCCATCACCGCTGAAGTACTGTATTTTATCGCATATAAGTCGCACATTCTATTTAAAAAAATTTTCTTGAAAACTCAAGGTGCGACCTATAAGTGAGAAAAATTCCTCAAGCCCTGCTCTAACTTTTCATTTACTCCGAATTCACGGCCAGCGGCTCGATTTCCAAACTCTTCAGCAAACAAAATCACTTTCATTTTGAAACCTGCGGTGTAGGTACTTCTCTTTTCCATCAAGAAACTGTCGCACTTCTTCACTGCCAAAACATCAAAACAATACTACGTGCGGCGCAAAGACGATATAAGAGAAAGACGTGCATGTCACGGCTAACATTTGGTACTCAAGAACCAACGCTAATGTGCTCTATCTCAGTACACTCCACAGAAATCTTTCAAAAATAATTGATTGTCAGTTACTGGGCAAGAATTGATTCCTTTTATTTCATTTGATTCTTTTAAAATATTTTTTTCTGTTAAGGATTGTGAAGAGAATTACGTAACGGAAATATTCGAATGCCTTTCTATATTTTGCAAGTTTATTTAAAACTGTTGTAAGTAGAAGCATCACTGACAGAAACCCACGATTTTATCCACCCCGCGAGTGCCTACAGTTGACACGCGCCGTGGGACACGTGCGGCCAGGGCAGGTNGAAACCCACGATTTTATCCACCCCGCGAGTGCCTACAGTTGACACGCGCCGTGGGACACGTGCGGCCAGGGCAGGTCAACCCGAGAGGACGTAGAAGTCATTAACACGTAGCACTTTTCACCCACGAGAGAATTAAAACACGTGCTGAAAGAGAGACACCAGAAAAAGGCTGACAGAGCGTGGCAGTAGTGCCACGAGTCCACACCCTCCCCTAGCAAAGTGCAGGAGAACTTTGACAAGCGCCGCGAAAATGCTGATGTAAGCTAAAGTAAGCTAGATTGGCGCCAACATACCGCTAGTTAGCCGCGGTGGAAGAGCTTACAGGTTTTGGCCGGAAGGCCGCAGGTCACCTCCACCTTCCCCCTCCAACAACAAGAGTCCTGAAACGTGGAGGAATTGGGTCATTGTTTGGCACCTTCCACCCCCCTTNGGGGGGTCCAGAGAGTTTAAAAGCCAATTTGCGGGACATGGAGGAAGTCAGTTGAATCACATTAGTCGGGTGGAGGGACTCACTAGAGCCCCTTGTCGGGGGGATCAGTTGAATCAGGTCAGTTGCATCACATTAGTCGAGTGAGTTGTCCGTCGGGACACAGAGAGACATACGTCGAGTGAAGGGGCCCCCCGGAGCCCCTCATCAGAATCAGGCATTCAGTCAGTGATACCCCGCGCCGGAAGGCGACGGACGTCAGGTGAGGGCCCGCCGGAGCCCCACGTCGGAATAGACAGTTGAACCAGTGCATCAGTTGTGTCAGTCGAGTGAGTGATATCGCACACCAAGGCCGGAGTTCGGAACCCCGGCAGAGTCAGTGAGTGTCATATCGCCACGCCGAGAGGAGTGTCAGTGATGTAGACAGTCGTCCAGTAACTCCGTTCACCAGGAGGCACTGGACCAGAGTTAGTTAGAGCCAGGAGGCTCTGGACCAGAGTCAGTTAGAATCAGTCAGAACAGTCATATCACCCAATCGGGACGCGAAGCGCAAGACTGAACCAGGGAGTCGAATGGTGGCTTCAGGCAAGGCACTACCCCAAGAGGAAGTACACAGCGACGGAGCATATGTCGGGACGCAGAGGGCAATACCAAAAACAGAAACGGAGAGAACACGGTCAGTCCGAAGGCCTGTAAAATGGCCACCCAACTCACCAGACCTCAAAACTACCGCCGGAACAACCACCCAACAACAAATACAGATAAGTACCAATGTTGCCACTCAGGGACGTGACCCGTCACCCAGTGTCCCCCAAGACATCGGAAACGTTAGCCAGAGCACTGTAATAAGCCCTTCAGGCTCACAACTCGCAGGGTAAAATCTGTATGTCCGAAACAGTACACGTAGATTCCCGGCACAATATGAGGAGAAGTTCCGGGAATGTATGAGGGTATTCCCGGAAAAGTAATGGTAGCTTCCGGGAATGTGTGTATGAATTTCTGGTCAAATAAACCCGTTAAAACCAAGACTTTATGAAGTTATTGTTTGATATACCCTATTCAACATTCAAGGCGCCCATAGTCTGCGCCGGAGACTATGGGCTCAGAGTCTGCTGCCGTACATCATATCACAGGGATGCAAGTAGCGTCATGTTTATAAGTTATTTCTTTTTTCCAATAAATATAACTCTGGCAGTCCAGGCTGCATCTCGAGCACTATATCAGTACATTCCAAACGAAATACGTCCAACAAACTTGCGGCGTACTGTGCCTGCGCTGTAGGCCTGTAGCTACGCTTGGCAACACCGCTTGCTTGCAAGGACACAGCTGCCACACGACCTTTGCCCAGGTCGCGTGCATCAGCCATCCGTGGCGTAGGCCGTGTTGTAAGGGATGTACAACGATGAGAGCAACCTATAAACGATAAATATTATTATTTTTTTTAACACCCTTTGAAAATAATGGTGTGACCTATAAGCACAGGCGACTTAAATGTGATAAAATACGGTAAACAAGAGCAGCGTCCGAGGTTGTATCTGAATTGTGACGTCACTGAGTGTGCAGGTGCGTTTTGGCGGGTATTTGAAACTTAAAACTTTCATTCAATCATAACTTTATCAAAACTAATTTATAAATCGTGATACTTCGTAAATTCATTTATAACACACAAAAGAATGAATACCAAGCGCCAGCACAAAATGTGCATGTTGCCTATTGTTATTGTTCAATGTTTAAAGTGTATAATGGTTTATTGTTGTCATGTACTACAGTAATAGTTTATCTGAATATTGGTAATTCTGGTGTTTCCATACTGTTTAAACATTTTTCGCTGTTTTCNGTTTCCATACTGTTTAAACATTTTTTGCTGTTTTAATTTTCACTTAAGTTGCAATTTTTCAGCTTTAGGGGTGGGGGAAGGGGGGACTAAATCTTTAATGATTTCAGCATTTGTTTTTATGTTTTAGTTTTATTTGAGCTGTATGTTTATTTATTTGTGGAAAAGTAATTATTTATTTTACAAGCCCCTACCCTTAGGTATAGCTAGTTTTGTATAATCAGGATATCCCTCTAAATTAATATTTACATTTTTTTTTTTTTTTTTTTACTTTTAATGGTTTTACAGTTCTATTTCTTTTATTGGTTACATGAGAATTGAGCTCGGTTATTTTTGGCAATGTTAATTTTAATTGTATCATTGTTTTTCTCCTAGCATTACTACCTGGTTTTATCCAGCAGTTTTGGCCACGGAGAAAGGTATTAATTACATGCTTGATTATACTATGACGTAGAAGGAAGTGACGTTGTTTAGGGATTTCCCGTGTAATTAGCGTCTTCATATTAACCCCGGTGACTAATGACTCTCTCCTCAGACGCCCTGACTACCGGATCCGCATAAGATTTTAACTGCAAGAATAGCATATAATTTTTCTATTACCGCCCATTGTAAGAGTAGGCATGGTGTTACAGAGGCACCAAGTTGTTTTAAATATGTGGGGCATGAAAGAAGAGGCCCGAGCCACATTGTAATTAGTTTGGAGTGTTTCCCAAGAACTTTGGCTGCCATCTCCACCAACATAAAAGTAAAACCTACAGAGGCTGGGTAATGTTCTCAACTACTTACGTTTTGAGAGCTACAAAATTTTCGTAATTTTAATTAGTTTTGTAATTTAAATTATATTTGAACTTGATGAGAATAAATTTGTAAGATGTTAAATTTAATCTGAAATTTTATGAGGGCGTTTAAGTTTCCATGAACAGTACCAGAAGCCAGTAGTGAGATTCTTATGTTCAAAGCAGAGTTAGTGCTACAAACATTTTAATGATCTATTAATGAGAAAATCTAACGAGCCAGTTCACAATTAACTCTTGCAAATTATCTTTGTGTTAGCTATTGCTTAAAGAGGTGAATTAGTATATTAATTACCATACATTTCAAAGTGATCATAATTTATTTTGACAGCTATTTTCCATTGTTTTCTATTGATTTGAACCAACACACTGAACTAATGATTGTTCTTATTAATTAGGAATGTCTATTTCACGTAAAATTCTTAAATTAATAAAACATCTATTTCTTCACATGTACCTGCTGTGATATGCTTCACTTAGTCGTTTTAGTTAGAATTCTATATTCAGTGATATATATGTTTTGTCGTATTATTATTCATACAAATTTTATGAAATTGTGTCTATAGTGTTCTGCTATGAGAATAAAAGGGTAAATGTGTTTTGCAGTTTTGTAATGATAAAGGATATTTTTTTATACCTCGCCATTGCCTCAGTGTTGACTTACCTGTGTTTTAAGTTAAATATTCTGGCATTTCTAAAGCTCAAATTGCTAATTGAAGCCAATTTTCTCACGCCACATAAATCAAAGGGACTCCGACTTGGGTGGCGTCATTGTTCTCTTTGCTAGACTCCACGCTCGTAGAGAAAGTGTGTGGTTTGTTAGGAATTTCATGTAATCATCACTGGTACACCCGACAAACTTCACATGTATTATATGCTATAAGATTGTCTTATTACAAGAAAAGAATCATATATTATTTTTTTTTTTATCTTACAAGCACACAAGTGTAAAACATTTATATAAGTCTAACCTAGACAATCTGCTGCTGTTACTGCCCCATCTTCAAGTGTAAAGCTTCCAAAAATTAATTTACCCTGATTTGAAGGTCACTGGGAGTTCTGTGTTACTTCAAACATTTGAATTTTGGCACCTACTACTACGGGCACCAGGCTGGTAGCCATCTTGACTTGCAGTGCCATCTGTGGGTAGATTGAGAAATTAGTTACAATTACTCTGCGAGTTGGACGTCATTTGTCTCAAATTTTTCTACTTAAATTAAGTTTCGCAAACAATGAAGAACAAATTTGTATAATATTTCTTTTTTAATAAATTAACATTTTCACTTGACAGATGCATGAATAAAGTAATCAGGCCTATAGTCATGTTAATTTTACATATGGTGGAAGAATACACATCGTACATGCAAGTAGTAGATCTAAGCAGGGCTTTCAGAAATACTCAGTTTATTGCAAACATCCTATAGCCAGATGACAAACTAGGGTATGGTTGTGAATTTGAAAATAATATTAACTCAGTTTTCATGTTTTTAAATTTTTATAGGCACTGCTTTATTTTATTAGTTTGCATTTTTTTTATAGGTTTGAACTAAGTATCCATTGTAATTTAAAACTAATTCGTCAAAATTTATAGATATACCTGCAAAATTTGTTTTAATTATTTGGTGGCCAACTAAACTCCAAGATGTTGTATGTTCTAATGATTGTTGCCATTGGCAGACAGCTTGCATGGCTTATCTCAAGGACACTTTGAGCCAATAGGAAATGGTCAAGCAATCAATCTCCAGTAAAGCGATCACAGGTAAATGACGTATGATCAGTAATCAATGAAATCATTAATTGCCCTTAAATAGGCACAGGGAAGTTAAGTCTTATCATGTTCCCAAATAATAATAATAGTTTTGCAGGTCTCTATTTATAGTACATTTGGTGAAATTAAATCTAAATACACTTACATGATGTAGATAAAATTTTGTGTGTGAAAGTTTGATGATTTAATTTAATTTTTTTCAGAACCTGATAAATTTTCTTCGGGTAAATAGCCATGCTGCCTGTTATGCATCGTCCATGTCGCCTCCAATTGCGCAGCAGATAATCACATCCATGAAGATGATAATGGGGGAGGATGGCTGTATTGATGGTAATTTGTACTTTTATGTAATTAACAATTCCACTTTCTTTCTATTCTCAATCACGACACCACTCTTGATTCTCGATTCCAAAAATTGTAATTCTTT
Source organism: Clitarchus hookeri (assembly GCA_002778355.1). Lineage (NCBI taxonomy): Eukaryota > Metazoa > Arthropoda > Insecta > Phasmatodea > Phasmatidae > Clitarchus > Clitarchus hookeri. The sequence goes on along the minus strand of NQII01003433.1, from coordinate 149,276 downwards.
TAGTGACAGGCAATTACTTTACAGAACTAAATACTGTGTAGGTGGGTGTGAAATTTAATTATTCAAACTATGCCTACATTAGTAGTAGGTCTATTACTAGCATATTCATATGAAATTCCAAAAGTTCAAAAGAGGCATATGAGATAATATTGAAAACATACATAAACACACACACACAGATATGTTTCGTCCCCATAGTTTATTCAAAAATATTTCCAAACTTCACTTGACATGTTAAATGTTCACCAACACATGAAATTATTAAAAAGTTTGCAAGAATAGCATTTTTGGTATTAAAATGTGTGTACATTGAAATAAATTTACTCGAATTAACTTTCAGTGGAAGTTTTGATGCTATTCGCCACCTTGTGATATGATGTACAGGGAGGGTCATAGGGTCCGAGTTATTTTTACCAGGCACAGACTATAAGGTGCCTTTAAGTTTTAATAGGGTGAATAATAATGTAGTCACTTGGTGTTTCAATTGACTGGGTTATATTGTCTTGGATTTTATATACATATATTTCACTGAGATGTGGTACATTGCGAGTTGGGGGCCTTAAGTACCAATTAACGGACTCCTGCGGCNTTCTTCAAGCGACGACTTGATACTTAGCTATGCTTGTAGTTCTGGGTCTGTTGGCAGCAGGTTGAGGTCCGGTGCTTCGGACGGCCTTTGACAGTCCCTGTCTTTGGTGACGTCTCTCCACAACTGCTGCTCCGGGTTCGCTTCTCGACGGACGTCTCCACAACACGGTTCTTCCGGTGACCTCCCGATCCGACTTACTCTCGCAAACTTCTGATTCAACTGATCCCCTCCTTCTCTCACTAGTTGGTTTTTAGTCTCTCTTGATCTCCCCCCAGATTCACACACGTGTCTCCCTTGTTGGGGGAAGGGGGTGGAAGGCCCTGAACATTGACCCACTTCCTCCACGTGTCAGGACTCTTGTTGGGGGAGGGGGGTGAGGGCCAGCGGCCACTGCCAAACGCTGTCAGTCCTTTTCTGGTGTATCTCCCTTCAGCTCGTGTCTTAATTACCTCGTGGGAGAAAATCGCTAGCCTATCTTGGCATTTCTTCGGCGTGTCCAAGTTCTCACGCGGTTTTATTCGGGGTGGTGGGAGGGTTCCAGCGGCACAACCTTGACACGTGTTAACTGCCTATCCATCCTCTGGACCCGGTTTGTCCTCGCTGTTTGCGTTAATGGGTGGCACGTGTACCGGGGGCCCTACGCTGGGTTTCCTGGTTTAGGATGGCAGAGGGTGTGTTAGTGATGCATCTACTTACAAGATGCAGTAGGCATCAGTTTTAACGTCCGTGAACACACGCTTTGAATCACGTAGTGCAACTACAATCGCAGCCAAGTAACATCGCGCAGGGTATGAATGCAACATACCGAATCTGTATGCTAACAAAGCTAATTCCTCTATCGATAACAAAATTAAAAGTAGCTAAGTAAATTAATTATATTTTTTCACATAGCAAATTTCCTATGTTTGGAGTTTGTCAACGTCCTGGCGACGAGTGAGCACAACTCACAATTAAAAACACACATTCCGAACAAAAGCAAAGAAAATTTGCTGGCGTGTTACAAATCGTTTTAACCAAACCCATATTAAAAAACACCATCTTAGATCTCTGTAATATAGTTTAACATTTGGAATTGAATTAAACATTCATCGTGTACTAGCTTATTTTTACGTGAATGTTTAGGTTATGCATATCGAAACTCGCGTCCCATATTAGCCAGCAATCAATACCTGCAACTTATAGATGTCGCTCGCATATAAGACAAATTCATTGCGCATGGTTTACCGCAACTTCCTAATAGTGCAAGTTAGTGATGGCCTGATACTGAAAAAACCAGATACCGATGAAGGTTCCGATATTTAGGATTTTACCGATCCGATACCTGTAAACCGATATNATGTTAGTGATGGCCCGATACTGAAAAAACCAGATACCGATGAAGGTTCCGATATTTAGGATTTTACCGATCCGATACCTGTAAACCGATATTTTCATTTATCATACTACAAGCAGACATTTGTCACTAAAGTGTATGAGAGAAAACTGCTGCTTAGAAAAGTTTTTTTTGCAATAAGCTAAATAGACTTACTGTTAAGCGAGATTTACTTCATGCCCGGTACATCAAAGCAGCAAAGATAATAGTTAAACATTATACAAAATTATAGCTCACTACGACATATTACAAAACTAAGTTAGTTGCAAGAAGGTCGCTAGTGTACAAAAAATATGTAAAAGGACGGGAATGAAAACTAAGCTAACAAGCCACGATCATTTTGTTTACTTTGAAACACGTATGTCAAACATAAGACTGCTTTACCAAAAATAAAAATGTAGTCCGTGAAGTGAAAAATAATGATGGGCATGTACATTCNCGATCATTTTGTTTACTTTGAAACACGTACGTCAAACATAAGACTGCTTTACCAAAAATAAAAATGTAGTCCGTGAAGTGAAAAATAATGATGGGCATGTACATTCTAATTTGTTTTTATCGTAAGGAATTTAATTTAATTTTTTTACATTTTTTTTTTATTATTATTGCATATTGACATTTCAAATTAATTATGTTCTTTTTAGTCGTATTGCTGCAGCCTGATGTTAAGAGTTGAGAAAATTAAGTGTGCAGCAGAGGAGAGAAAATACTTGAGGTTAGAATGGCCATTACCGATGTGCCAATATTTTAGTGCCGATCTCCGATAATGGTAAATGTACCGATATCCGATATCGGCTATCGGGCCATCACTAGTGCAAGTTGCAACCAGTTTTAGTTAATTTTCGCAATAAATACGTAGTGTTAATGTTACATAATATATGACGTACAAACATTTTTTTTAGCTTATAAAACAATTGTTGAAATCTCTGAATAAACGGAAGAATCAAAACTTTCTCGACAATATTTGATTCATCAAATCATAATCACATACGTAAAGAGTCTATACAAAGCTTCTTGCACGAAACCCGACTTGTATTTTAGTTGGAACAACACATACAGACGTGAACATAAATTTTTCCCGAAAATATCCAGAAAAAATTATTTCTTGGCTGACAAGAAAATCTTTATGAATTCCCGAAATTTTTCCCGAAGTTCGGGATCCCGCACGCCCCTAGTTTTTAGAATGTAACGAAACTTGCTAAAACAAAACTAACAAATTGCGACCGAACTGAAGCTACTAAATACTAATATACCAAATGGTAAATTTGAACACTGCCAGTACAGTTTTATTTTCAGATTATTTCCGCATCTCATATTTTCACACACACAAAATAATTTTCCAAGAGTGATTCATTTACTGGCGTAAATAAAGTAATTTTAAACGGCTTTTTGGAGGTGATATGATATGTATTTGTAGTAATTGGTTTTTGTTGCTTCGATTCTTGGACTTCCAATACTCGATTATACGATTCTTCAAGAATCAAGGGTATCGTGAAATCTAGTGTGATATCCCTAGTAATAATGGTATGTAGTAGTGGCACAGTGATCAACAAAATTGCATCATAAACAATACGCGTTCACTGGTTTCATACCGTTATATGTGTGCAGTCAAAACTCAGAAATACGACCATTCACAGTTCCCAGAAAAATGGTTGCAACTTTGGAGGAGTCTTGATTTTGAACTAATTCTGATCCATCCCCACCCCCTATAAGAAAAGATTGCATTAAAATTTTAATTTGATTGTTTTTGCATGGTTTTGGGGGTAGGGACTAAGGTCTGCCAAGCTAAGGAAGAGCAGGCGACTATGATCCCTAGCTAGGTGTAAAACCTGCCGTGGCTGAGCCACCCAGAGTCGTACCCATTTACGCCAACCGGCGACAGTTCTGCACGGTGGTTAGAGCGATGGGTTTACCCTGGATGTGAGACAGCGACATAGGTGTGGTCCAACGGTGGGCAGACCTCCAGAACCAGTCTATCACTCCTTTCAACGACAGTTCAGCACGGTGGGTGGTGTGAATTGGCTGAGCCGGATGACTAGCCGCCTTGTGGATNGAGTCTTGATTTTGAACTAATTCTGATCCATCCCCACCCCCTATAAGAAAAGATTGCATTAAAATTTTAATTTGATGGTTTTTGCATGGTTTTGGGGGTAGGGACTAAGGTCTGCCAAGCTAAGGAAGAGCAGGCGACTATGATCCCTAGCTGATAGAAAACGTGTTTATTCCCGTGAGGAAATAGCCACTTTTGCCCATACTAACTCCTAACTAACAAGGACTGTNCTGATAGAAAACGTGTTTATTCCCGTGAGGAAATAGCCACTTTTGCCCATACTAACTCCTAACTAACAAGGACTGTAGCAGAAGTAGACTACGATAAACCAGGCAAAGAGGACCTGGGTCTAAACTAGACAAGATCAGATGCGGCTAGGTAGCTATGATACTAACTGACCCTAACTAACTCGATGCTGTTGTACAGAAGGAACTAGGGTGGCACTATGAGAAGGCTAGTGGGTATTCAAGGGGTGAAGAATTCTTCAGGGGTTGCTGGTGAAGGTCTTGAAGATGTCTGGTAGCGGTGGTCCTACTGGAGGACGTCTAGGTCTGCAGAGACCTCCAGCACACAAGGTGGTGGAGCGAGCTGCGGAGAATGAACTCCCGTTGTGCTGCTGTGCATGGACATATATTCCACCTGCCCGCGGGCTCTCTGTAGTGCAGGTGTGAGATCCTCCTCCNCGTTGTGCTGCTGTGCATGGACATATATTCCACCTGCCCGCGGGCTCTCTGTAGTGCAGGTGTGAGATCCTCCTCCTGTGGGCGGAGCTGCATGCTCTGGTGCCATCTCTCTGTCCGTGGCATCTCTGTCGTGCGGGGTTGCATCTGCGGCGTGAGCTTAGGCGCTTAGCTGGCTTCTATCACATGTGGGGGGTTAGCATGACGTCTGACATAAAGGTGAAACGAACTTTGCTGAAGTGTCCGTGGGTGCCCTCGCGTCTAGGGGCGTGCTGGTAGCAAATCCTTAATGGTTCAAACCCCACCTGCGGTGACGTGATGACACGTGAAGATGAGGCGGAGTCGTGTTTAAACAAATGTCAGTATGTGGCACGCGCCAAGCTTGATCTTTTTAGTATTTTCAGATCTCTATTAGAAACATGGGGTTTTTTTTTTTATAGCACTTCAAGACTTAATTCTTTAAAAGCTTTTTTTATTTTTATTATTTACTCTTCAGAGAATATTTTCTTTTCATCTTAAATGCTCATTACATTCAACCACAATGTTTATTTTTACTCTGTTCCTACCAAAATATTTTAGCATTTCATCACAAGACTTTTCTTTAGTACCGAGTGCTGTATTGTTTCAAGTAATGTATATTAAAGAAGACATTGGTTTTTATAATTATTTTATTGCCATTAGTAGTAAATGCAGGAATTGCTGTTGCCGAGGTATTTTAAAGGACGTTTGTTTGTTTATAGTATGCTGGATAAATATTTGTTATGTAAACAGGGCTCAATTTCAACGCCTGTCCGAGACAGGTGAATTTTTGCATGGACTGGTGCAGGATGAAAGCAGCCTTTCTGGCCGGACAGGCAAAAATTCACAATTTATTGGAAATTTAAAAAAAATAATTTATGGTCTGCATGAAAATGTTGTACCTTAAATTTTGAACTTTATCATTATAAATAAGCATGTTTGGTTTTAAAGTAATATATATCCATAAATATGTGGGTTTTGTTTTCATTATGAACATTATTTGCTGCCATTTGTTAGTAAACATAATGTTGTAGCGACACTATAGAGGCCATATTTATTTCGAACAGACATCTTGCAATTCAGCTAATATGATAATCACAGCGGAATGGTGGACTCTAAATTTCATGACAAAGCTATATTCCATTACTTATGCAGTGCGCTGTATGAGGAATGTAATTTGTTTTGACACTTCATTTCAGCTAAGCATATCAATGTACTTTACTATGTTATTTTCATCCGTTAAATCTTGCAGATCAACTCACTACTGCACCAAGCGTTGAGCACAAACATTTATGTTGACGTCATGTTAAATATGTCGAAGAATGTACACAGTTCTGTAGTCATAATTAGTTTATGTATGTAGAAGATGTATTTTATGTAGTTTTCAGTTTGGTTAAGCAAGGTTATTTTAACATAGTAACACCTATGCAAATAGCTCAAATAGCGCTTCCGTTGTGTAAACAAACTGGGTTTCACATAAATATTGGTTTTTTTTTGGTAAGAACTTAGTTGTATATTTGACTGGACTGTTTCCAATCACAAATCATAAACCATCACAGCTTTTATTTCCATGTTAGGCCCAGTGCTGTTGTTTGTTCACATTGTATGCACACGTAGCCTTATTTGTATGTTTTGAAATGAAAATATTTTATACTCTACAACACCCACACTAATTTGTTGCCAGTAGTGATTGGCAGTCATTTATTACATCGGCGACTAGTAATGTAATTTAGTAGGTTTGTTAGTAATATATGGCGATTTGTTAGCGTCGTGTCTAAGCTGCCAGAAAAGAAGTGGAAAACAGACAATGAAAAAAAAAAAATGCAATTATAAATATGACAAACGGGTACGTTCAAGAGATTTTGTAAATAGCTGGCTTTCAGAATTTCAGTAAGTTCGGTATGATGAGCTAAAAAAAATTTACTGTAAAATCTGTGGAAATTATTCAAAAAACCAACACAGTCAGTCTTAGTGAAAGGCTGTTTAAGTTTTCACAAAGAAAATTTTAAATCTCATGCTGGAAGCAACTGCTGTAAACAGTGTCAAGATTTACAGAACATGCAGATGGCCACACCTGGGACAGCTCAAGCAGAAAAGGCATTGCAGAGCATCAACAAAGAGGCTCTCAGACAAAAATGCGGATACTTTTCTGCACTTCACATGCACTGGCCAAACATGGACGATTTTTCACTGACTTTGTTTGGCAGTGTGCACGTGACAAAAAGAAAGGCTTGGACATTACAAATGCATGTCTTTCAGACAAAAAGTGTAAGGTATTCATGACAGGGTTCATACGGTCCTTGGAAGTCCTTAATGGCAATTTTTGTTTTTAAAAGACTATAAAAGTCCTTACTTTTTACACAGCCCTTCAAAGTTCTTAATTTTTCGATGATTGCTATTATGATAGTACTTTAACAAATAAAATTGTTGTGTCAAGTTTTTTTTTGTAAACCGGTAGAGTATTGTGCTTTAGCCTATTGTGTAAGCCGGGCTACAGCGATTGTAACGATGCCTACATCGTGGACGTCATATTTGTAAAGTTGTTAACGGCGCATCAAGGCCGCCATGTTAGTAGCATTCTACGTCTGGGTACGACGATAGAAGTTGCCACTCGGCTAGCTCAGTAGTAGCAACTAAGTCTTTATTGAAAAGAGGCGACAATTAAATACTAAATACTGTAGTCAAGTTCTGGTTTATTATTCTTTACTTATTTCTTAGAAAGATGCCACAGTTCACTTACAGTGTTCAGATATGCCGAGTACGAACAGGGTTCACCGATACACTGCCCAGACAAAGTAGAGAGCAGCGCCACAGTCGTTGATTATTAATTTACGTCTCTAAAACTTGCCTCGCAAGAAGAAAAAACAAAGGCAGCGACCTCCCACACTGGCTGAGAAATAATCTAGCAAGTTCAAGTTTGCCGGTGTGAGGGTTATGCCACACCCGACGCGGCTTCGGCGAGTCGCTGCTGAGAATCTACTGCCAAAAGTCTATTGCTTATTATCGACTGTTTTGAATGGCGACCGGCACAAGAGTATTTGTGCTGCGGGCCTATCGCCCCTCCCCCTTCTCTTCTAAGATAAGGGCATGGCAGCCGACATCTGCCAGCAGTGCAATCCAAACTGCATCGTAGCCCGCTTAACTGCGCCGTCAGTTAAAGATAAGCGAACTTCTCGAACAAATCTTGTTGACGCAGTCAGAAAGTTTCTAATCTAATGATGACTCTCAACAAAAACTAAGATTTCTGAAACGGCAAACGTACGCCCAATATAAACTAACTACGACAGCTATAATTTTGAATCCCGATAATATTTTACAACGCTTGGCAAAGTGAAAGAAAATGAACCACGTATCCCCAAAATTAATAATACTGCGTCATTACAAGATGTTAGACATACCAATCTCTTGGTACAAATATTGGGCCTAGTTTTCNGACGCAGTCAGAAAGTTTCTAATCTAATGATGACTCTCAACAAAAACTAAGATTTCTGAAACGGCAAACGTACGCCAATAATGATAAACTAACTACCACAGCTATAATTTTGAATCCCGATAATATTTTACAACGCTTGGCAAAGCGAAAGAAAATGAACCACGTATCCCGAAAATTAATAATACTGCGTCATTACAAGATGTTAGACATACCAATCTCTTGGTACAAATATTGGGCCTAGTTTTCAGGATGTTGTACCACATACCAAAATACTTATGTACTTGTATGCGAAAATACCAAGATTGTGGTAAGATTTTTTTGTATTTTGTCAGAATTTTTGCAGTTTGTGCAATTTTGCAAATTATGTAAGTTTTCTTACGAATTTCAATTTTTTCCATTGTTTGTTAACCATTCAGGATACTATTTGCATGCTGTAATAAAGTGAAGGCAGTTGAAAGGTGACCCTTTGAATATTTCCAAGAAGGCAGATATCATTGATCAGTGTCTGGAATCTCTGCTTGCTGAAAAGGAAACTGAAATCTCTGCATTGCTTGCTGTAACAACAGTTTTTAATTTCAAAACCTGGCCAGCTAACAATGAACAAGACTTTGGGGATGGGAGTATTGTTAAGCTGATACATTTTTTCCTCTCGTTCCATTGTAGAAAATGATGTGAAACCATTGAGCCTGAATGGACATCTCTGAAAAGTACGACTGGCGCAACTGCTTGAATGATGACACACTGGCATCGCTTATGCGGATACAGCTTGATTCAAGTTGCATTGGCGAGTTTGATCCCACTCCTGCCATTGAACTGGTTTTATCGTATTGAAAGGAAACTTTGGCCATTTCAGCTACCATACACAAAGTGTGCTGTTGGACTGCAACATGAGGATGTTACTAATGGTGATAACATCAGGANCAGCTTGATTCAAGTTGCATTGGCGAGTTTGATCCCACTCCTGCCATTGAACTGGTTTTATCGTATTGAAAGGAAACATTGGCCATTTCAGCTACCATACACAAAGTGTGCTGTTGGACTGCAACATGAGGATGTTACTAATGGTGATAACATCAGGAATGTTACTAATGGTGATAACATCAGGAAGTTAGACGAATAACATCCGTGGTGTTAACAGGGAAGAAAATATTAACATTTAATTATGCCTATAATGATTTTTGAAACTTATGTCTGCTATTTAAAATCTTGTACATAATTTCCTTAAAGATTTTCTGTAGCGTTTAGCATATTTGGAGTGCTTGAAATAGCGAGTGTACCCCCTTCTTCACGTCTACGTCTTACAGTTGAGCATGAACGGTCGTAGATGGGTATTTGGTCTGAAGCAACGTTATTGAACTGTTTTACATGTAGCCAAAATTAATTTTCAAGAAGTTAGAGGACTTACATTCTACTGGCATACAAGAATCCAGCAGACATTATTTCGTACATCTAGCAGTGCAAAACTATTTTGCTATGAACTGAAGGTTAATTCATTTTACGCATGTCGGGAAGAAGCTTATTACTGTTTATGTATTTTCAATTAATTTTTCAAATCTTCAGTTTCAAATTTTGTTTAATTGTATTTTATATGCGAGCTAGAATTTAATGAAAAGGGGTTTGACTTTGTCGGCATCATCAAAGAAGCCACTAGTCTTTTGAGCTAAGAGAAAGTAAGGAGTCTCTTGCAAGTCTGCTTTGTATTACACACATATTCTACCAGAGCCCAAAAACAAAATATATATTTTTCTATCAAACACACAAATATTATTATTTTATCATTAATTATTTATTTACATTACTCTTATATTGTTTTAAGGTCAGAAACGTGTTCTACAATTGGCAAGGAATACAAGATATTTCAGGCGACGCTTGAGACAAATGGGAGTAATTACTTACGGGAATGAGGACTCTCCTGTGGTACCTTTGTTGGTGTACATGTTCTCAAAAATTGGGTGAGTGATAAGTTGTTTGCATTGTTGATGTGTTGGTATGTGGAGAGAACTGGGGTATAGCTTTGTTGTTTGCAGTGCGGTGGTGCGTACACTCACCTCTAAGAACATTGCCACTGTGGGGGTAGGTTTCCCTGCAACGCCTTTGATGGAAGGACGCATTCGCTTCTGTCTGTCTGCCGCACACACCAAGGAGCAGTTGGAAAAGGTGACAGATATTTTTTTTCTAAAAACGTACGTACTTTTAGTACAACTATTTTTTGTTAACTACAGTAGAACCCCAATGATATGATCGTGGTGGTGATGGTGAGGGGTAAAAAAATCTTGAAAAGACACTGTGGGAAAATGAGAAAGATGAACGGTAGTGTGGGCCTTTTACCCACTAAAAATCTCCCCTCTCCCGCCCTGTGGTGTAGAGGGAACAGACTGGGACCGCCCTGCAGCATTGCATCAGTCTGAACGTGTTCACACTAAGTGATCTGCCGTGTGCACGTATCTTGTTCGTTTATTTTCTCCTTGTGTAGGCTTTTGGTGAAAGTGCATACTATGCTCTAGTTTTTCTCGTTTTTGAGCATTAATGTCGCCAGGCTATCAGCACTGAAGGTCTCTCCAAGCTGTACTTCTGCTTGACTTCGTTCTAGTATCCATTTGCGGTAGGTGAACACCGTGTGCTCACCGTCGTCGACTTCCGTACAGTAAGAGCATCTGTCTGTTGGTAGTTTACCCATTTGATGCAGGTATTTGTTTAAACAACCGTGGCCGGTTAACACTTGCGTCNGCATCTGTCTGTTGGTAGTTTACCCATTTGATGCAGGTATTTGTTTAAACAACCGTGGCCGGTTAACACTTGCGTCGGATAGTAGTTTACTACTCCATGTTTTTTATTTACCCAGCAGCCTAAATTGGTTATAAATTTTCTGGTCCACTTCCCTGTGTTTCGATGGTTCCCGATGATCTGCCATTGGTTCATCGTATGGTTCCTCTCTTGCTCGCGAGTTTCGTTTTTATTTACATCCGCCGCTCTCTTAAAGATCTGGCTTCGCTCGTGTGCTAACAGTTTTATCGGGATCAATCCGGCTATAACTAATGCTGCTGGCTCCGAGGTCGTTCTATAAGCGCTTATCAGTTGTATTCTCGTTCAAGTGTGTTAGACCATATCTCAGCACCATACAACATTNCAGTTGTATTCTCGTTCAAGTGTGTTAGACCATATCTCAGCACCATACAACATTGAGTGGGCCACATTAGTCAAGAGTTTTCTTTTTTCTGTTGTAGGTCCACCTATGTTCTCCATTAGTCGACTAAGTCTGGATACCAAATTTCTTGCCATCGTTGCTGTCAGCTGTATATGCTCTTTATATGATAGCTTCTGATCGGGGGTCACTCCCAAATACCTGGTTGCTTTCTTGGTTAAAAAAGACTACTTCTGTCTTATGTTCTGCTAATTCTAAGCCGTGCTCAGTTAACCAAGTCTTCAGACGTCTTACGGTTAAGTTGATTTTATATTGAGATTCTTCTATTGTTCTAACTAAGAGAACTGCGGCTATATCATCAGCGTATCCTACAAGAAAAGATTCCTCGGGCATGTCCACTTCAAATATGTCATTGTAGCTCATGGTCCAGCAATCGGGGCCAAAAATAGATCCTTGAGCTGCTCCTCTCGTCACAGTCTTTTCTGCGGGAGTATCTAGAGTGGTGTACATAAGTACTTTGTCATCTAGATAGTCTGATACATTAAACTTACTCAATACTTTCATTACATCAGCCCATCGTAGCAAGTTGAAGGCATTTTTAACATCAAACGTGTCTAGGATGCACATCTTTCTCGATCTGTGGTTTCCCATTTCAGTTTNGGCTATATCATCAGCGTATCCTACAAGAAAAGATTCCTCGGGCATGTCCACTTCAAATATGTCATTGTAGCTCATGTTCCAGCAATCGGGGCCAAAAATAGATCCTTGAGCTGCTCCTCTCGTCACAGTCTTTTCTGCGGGAGTATCTAGAGTGGTGTACATAAGTACTTTGTCATCTAGATAGTCTGATACATTAAACTTACTCAATACTTTCATTACATCAGCCCATTGTAGCGAGTTGAAGGCATTTTTAACATCAAACGTGTCTAGGATGCACATCTTTCTCGATCTGTGGTTTCCCATTTCAGTTTGAAGGGCCGCCAGCAGTGGTTTTCTAATCTCTCTATAGTGGTCCTGTATTAACACATTCAGTTTTTGTTTGTGGTAATCCACCAACTCCAGCCATTTGTCTAGTGAACCTTGTTGAAATACTTGGGACATCCCTGGCAGCAACTTCACAAGTGTAGTTCATCACTGGGGTTTAATTCCCGTGGCCTGGTAACCATGAAGACATATCCCAGCACTCCTGCTGCATACCTGCAGCTACTATGCATGTTCGAGGCCTTGAAACACATGAGCTGTAAGACGTACTCTTGCTCACTCGCCACTTGCCTCACCACCTGTATGCACAAGGCACTCAACTGACATGCAGCCTTTCTGTCTGTGGCTTGTCTCAACAAACTTTAACTGCGAAAAACTTTATACACCACCACAAAATATGCACCAGTTTTTTAATTACACGTTTTTTTTACCAAACCTCTGAAATACACTTTATTCACTAGCCAGGCAGTCATTAAAAGATATCCACATGCGCCATGCCCTTCTCACAAGAGGAGAGCACAGTAAAAAATTGTTAACAGGTTGCGTCTGCTTGTGCACTAAAGGTTGAGCCTGTCCTCCGAGTTGTGTATGCAAGAATAGAGGAATTGTAGGTAGGCAACATGAGATGTGGGTGTGTCCAACTCACTCGAGAGCTAAAGTGTCAATCATGTCGCACGTGATCGTGCAGACACCAGGAATGCGCTTGGCTCTCAACACTTTCCAAAGTCTCCTGGCCAACCATGTTAATGTAAAAGAGGGAACAGATTTCATTTCTTCTGCTAGGTTTGTCCTTTTAAACTGAAAGTTTAAGTTTTTGCAACATACTTTGCAGTTAAAAATAAAGTTGCAGAAGATTATTCCAAGTAACAAAAGGTGCAAACTATGATGCTTAATGTGTGTGAATTGCTTGAGAGTGTGGTAGATTTTAGGATTATGATTGTTCATTAAAATAAGAGCAACATCNGCTTAATGTGTGTGAATTGCTTGAGAGTGTGGTAGATTTTAGGATTATGATTGTTCATTAAAATAAGAGCAACATCTACTTGAAGCATGCCTAGTACAGAATTCTATAAAAGGTTATGTAGAACACAAAGGAAGTTTTGTTAATGTTCCATTTTTCCCAACTTCATTTCTAAACTTCAAATCTCAGTTACACCATTGTGCCTTGTCTCAGTAATTTGGATGGCTGTAGAAGTTGCCTTCAAGACACATATTTTCCACTAATAAATCCCTTAGCTGCTGTAACATTATCTCCACCTCACTTCCCCACGATAGTGAAAAAATCCTCGTGATGAGCATTGCCCAAATCTATCTCGCTCTCTCATGCTCACTATTTTTTGTCCAGGCACTTGACGTCTTAGAAGAAATAGCAGACACGCTGGGTTTGCGGTACTCTCAGTTGCCACGGGAAAAAGGTCGCATTGTGTATGGAGCTGAGGACGAAGTGGAGTGACCATTCTGTCAGTGCAGAGTCTTATCTCGGACAATACAAGACACTTGCACAAACTGGAGCGTGAACCAGGTTGCACAGTGCCATTCGGTTAGGGAATTTTTTCTTTCAGTTTGTCGCTTGCTACGGCATTGCCTTAAAGGAATGGACTTGACATCTGCAAAATTGTGCAGTGTAATGAACCAAATCTTTGTTAGACTATACTTCGCATTGCTTTGAAAGTGCATCTTATTGTTTTTATTGTATAAAAGAAACATTGAATCTGTGATACATATCAAAATGGTGTTGAGATGTGTACATTAAATGTTTTATATTTTGTATTGAAATAACTTAAATTTGTGTGTGTGTGTACATCTATTTATGCATCAAAATTTGCAAGTGAAAATATGTTTGCTGTTAAACCATTAGAAGTATTTTAGAAGTTTAAGGGGCCATATTATTTTGTGCTGTGAGATATCGCAACTTAAACCTTGGATAATAGTATTCTGGTTTTCTTCCACACTTGCATTTGAAAGAACATTCATATATGTTATGAAGCTGGAATAGTTTTGTGTGTTCAAGGTTCATGGGTGGAGTTGTAATAGAATAACATTCCAAGTTTATGGTTCGGCTGGGTTTGTAAGTTGGGCTGGTTTGTGCCATCTAGTCATAGCAGCACAGAAGTATAAACATTTGATAGTTAATGATGAGTAGTGTATCTGTTCAGTCTTGTTAAATTTTTTATACAAATTAAAATTTCTTGTTTTTCTGGAAGTGTTGTATTACTTAAACTTTAATATTTTCAGTAAAGTTAACTTATTTTGTAATGGTATCGTTAACTTTAGTTGTCCTGGTTGTATAATGTTTGTATTTGAGTATTGCCCTATTTTTTCCCTCTGATTTCTGTAACAGAAATACAGAAATTCAAAAAAGTACGGTTTGACTTTAGTGGCTGCCAACTGGACCCCATCTGGTATATAAACCGGTGCACGTGGCTTGGCGGCAAACTATTCTCCACAACACTGGTTTGCCTGAAGTGGGTATAGCTCCTGACTCGGCCACAGTTATGCTACTGGTGCCGGCTGGAACTCGTACTCAGTCCTTGGGCGAAGGTGGTGCTGATGGGAGCCTGCGGAGGGCTGCTGGTCCTTCTGGCTTGGAACCATGGTTTCGATATACCCAGTGGTACGTGGAATCCCTGACAGAAGTCGACGACGACTTGGTGCAGCTTGTAGGGTGGCTGAAATAGGTTAGACTGCAGAGGGCAGTTGACGCTGGGTTACATCTCAAGTTGTACTCTGAGGCAGTAGCCACCTTCCTAGCTCACCATTTTGCACAAGTCCTATGGGTGAATAGCATAAAGGAAGGTGTACTAAAGTCGGCCATACTAAGGAAGAGCAGATGATGAGGATACCTAGCTAGGTGTGAAGCCAGTTGTGGCCAAGCCAACCGGCGACAAACAGGGTGGTGGTTAGAGCAGTTGGTTACCCTGGATGTCTGAGAGCAACGCGGGTGTGGATCAAAGGGGTTCAGACCTCCAGAATCAGTCTTACCACTCCTGGCAACAATGGCAGCATGGTGGATGGAGTGAATTTGCTGGGCTGGCTGACTAATGGCCTTGTGGATTGAGTTCCTAGTGGCGGGGGTGGCGGCTTGGACAGCTCCACCGTACGTATGCACCAGGGAGCCTATTCTAAGTTTTCGTTCCGATGAAAGAAAGTTGTTATCGAAACAATTTCTCGTTCCAGCCTACTACTTGGTATTCTTAGTTTTTAAACGATGGTAGTTTGACGTCACAAGTCGGCGGGGACGAAACAACTGCTCACGAGCAATCGGCAGGCTAGAATTTCGTAGTTAACCAATATGGCGGGCGTCGGTATTAAATGTGGCAGTGTATTTCAATGACATGGAAATAAATATTGTGTGGCATAAAGTCAGTGCAGCACGTGTTTGTGTTGCATGGAGTTATAATTTTCCTACGCATACATTTACGATACGGATAAGCATGAAAAGATTGGGTATAACTATTACAAACTTGCATCACACACGTCCATCCTTCTTAAACACTGTGCACAACATGATACAGACTATTTTAGGCANACGTCCGTCCTTCTTAAACATTGTGCACAACATGATACAGACTATTTTAGGCATGGGATGTTATTACAAGCGCGTAAATGTACGAATACACAATTGTAAATATTTAACCAATTAACTCCTATTATCTTAGGCTGTACATTTCTGATATGCATTTATTTGTCCCTTACATAGCATGTTCTCGGTGGGCGAGTGTTTAAGTTACGTGCTTCGCAACACAAACGTGTTCATGTTTTGAGATCGAAACTCCCCCACATCTTAATTTGTATTTTTTTTTTTTTTACTATGTGAAATAGAATTAATGTTATTATATGTGGTAACAACATTTTTTTTAAAAGGGCAAGCTTATAAGCTGTGTGCATTTGTATTTTGTCACCTAATAGCCTACAGTTTGGAATGTTATTTTTAAAATTGAAGGATAACATTTGATAGGTAGGTCTTATTTACTTTAACTAAAACACATCGTGATTAACTTTAAATAAAATGAATATATTCTGCAACAATATGACAATTCCTTGCATTGATTCCAGAAAGAAGAAACCAATAAATTCCACATCATTTAATAATTTTAAAACTAACTTTGAAGTCAAAATGAATAACAAAAATACATTCAAAATCTACGTATTTTCCTTCTGTACAAAATAAATATTTTCTGCGCTGAAAGATTATTGGCGTTTTAAAAACCATAGGCTTATATGTAGTAAAAAGGGAGGGAAGGTTATTTAATTCACACCAAATTCAATGCCTGTCGCGTAAGAGATTAGCAATACTGTAATAATATATCAACCAGAGAACGCCAGTGACTCAGTCAATGTTACTTATTTTATATTCATTCAAAATTATCACCTTCCATGGCTCCACAGTACACTTCAGCGGACACCAAGGTTAGGAATATTAATATAATCGTTTTAAGATGTGTACATTTCTTTGTTATTCAGGACAGCGTGAAATCTATATTTAAAATCTGCTAACTTTCCTTTACTTAACCTTGGCAAAATATTTTCTTTTCCACAAACGCAAATGATTTGCTAAACACGCGGGTCACATCTTTAATAAGTAAACATCTATATCTCACGAAGGTAAAAAAAATGCAGTTCAACATGGCCACCAACCACAGTTTCTCACACTCCCCACAAAACCAAAGAAAACTATACACTATTATTTTCTTATAAAGTATATATTTCTAATGATATATTATTTTTAACGATCTAAAAATATAAGGCTTACTATTCGTGTCTTTAAGTAATGCTTTTTAAACAGATTTGAGCAATTTTAAAAACGAGTACTTCTAGTAATATTTCGTTTGTACGTTGTCGACCATGTGCAGAGACACTAACGCTCGTCTAGCTTGGAGTGGGGAGAGTCGGTAAGCCGAAGATGCCCGAATGTGCTTGCCTTCGAAACGACTCCGTACTCTTAATACCAATTTCATGACGACGTGGTTTTCGTCGGCTGAGAGAGAGTGGGTTCGTGGTGACGTGGGCCGTTCCCGACGAAACTTAGAATAAGCCCCCAGGTAACTTGACGTACCTGCTCCGCAGTATGGCCGTCTAATGGGTCTGTTGGAGACGTATGTGCACCCGGTTAAGAGAGTCCGCAGTCCTACTCTAGGTTCTGCAAATGGGTCGTAATGACGCAGTCTCCTGCTTTTCTGTGGTGGGCTCACGTCTGCTGGGGTTAAAGTCACAGTCACCCCAGAAATAAGTACTCTGAGGTTAGATAGAAAGACGTGTGTATTCCCATGAAGAATACATGGTGGCCCGTACTAACTGCTAACCAACAAGAAACTGTAATGGAAGTAGACCACAATAATACCAGGTGAAGGGGACCTGGGTCAAAACTAGACTAGCAGATGCGGCTAGATAGTTATAATACTAATTATCTCGATACTTTTGTTCAGAAGGGACTCTGTGTCACTACCAGAAGGGTAATGAGAGTTAAAGGTGATGAATACTTCTTTGGGGTTGCTAGTGAAGGTCTCGAAGATGTCTGGTTGGTAGCAGTGGTCCTACGCGAGGACGTCAGTGTCTGCAGAGAGTTCCAGCACACGAGGTGGTAGAGCAAGCTGCGGAGAATGAACTGCCAATCTGCAGAGGTGCAAGGACATATATCCACCTGCTCTTGGGGGTGGCAGGGTAGATCCTCATTCTGTAGGTGCGATCTCTCAGGGGCGGGGTTGTGTCTGATACGTGAATTCAGGCACAGCGTTTGACTGGTTTCTATCACACGTGGGGGGATGGGGGTTGGCGTGACGTTTGACATAAAGGCGAAAACGAACTTGGTTGACGTGTCTGTGGCTGCCCCTTGCATAGGGATGTGCTGGTAGCAAGTTGTTCAGGATTCAAACCCCGCCTGGGGTGATGTGATACGTGAAGATGAGGCAATCACATTCACACTCGACTGCGAAAAGAAACACTGCGAGAATGAGGCTCCCTCTACAGAATGGGTAAGGAGGAACCACAAACAATTGAAAGGAAAGGCCTTCGAATGGTAAGAAAAAAACTGGGATTTCATCACTGAGTAGGGGCAGCTGTGTTCCCGTCTTGCCACGCAATTCTCTGGCGAGGAGGTCATGTCACTTAACGACTGAATTCCAAAGTCAAACCCAGGCCGTCGAAGTAGAACCCAAAATATTCATCTAAAGAAAAGTCAGAATATACAAAAATATCTTTTCCGAAGGGAGCGAGGAAAGCTGCATGTGCCACAATGTACGTATGCTCCTCCCTAAATTGTGTAACCTGTCACAAATACCGAAACCAGGAGCCGTCGACGAACTTGTAGAGAGAGCGAGAGAAACAGAGCATAATTACAAGGCACCGGTCCTTCTGGACAAGCTGCAAGAGAAGCAGCCAGAACGAAAGAGAAATCCTCCCTCCCCCCTCCCCTCTCTGTATAAGGCTTCTGAAAAATACTCCCAAGGGCTGGTTCTGCCCAGAACTGCACTTCAACTAGGACTGCCTGGTCAAGCAAGTCGGCCAGGGGAAGGGAGCATGCGCGCACACACACACACACACACGCGTGGCAATAAATGGGCAGAGAAGTGGCCTACCCACCCATGAACAAAAAAATGGCATGTGGGGAGCGCACCCAGGGCAAGGCGATACACTCAGAGTGACTGTCTNTACCCCGAGAAAACCCGCCGACAAGCCGCATCTCCAGCACGATTACCACATGCGAAAATCCAGGAGTAAGCCTGCCGGGGATTGAACTCGGATCGCCGTGGTGGGAGGCGAGCGCCCTGGACACTACACCACCACTGCCTCACCCATGAACAAAGTGCACCACTCTGCCCTCAAACCCACCTGGTGCGCATGCCCCAACACGACCGGACCCTAAAGGTCGACTGTTGCACCACCCTGACTGTGGGCATATACCATCACGTAAACTCAGCCGAATTCGTGGTGTCACCTGATATCACGGAAGCAGTGGTCCTGGGACAACCCTGGCTACGCCTACAGCAGTGCGTGATGGACCACGGCAAACAGCCTGTATATCTGGGACAAGCACTGGGTTACCGTCAACTGGGAACACAGCTGGTTTGAATTCAAATACCTCTGTTCTGAGTGCAAGTTCAACAATGAATGAATGAATGAATGAATGAATGAGTGTTACACCACTCTTGCACAAAGGCATGTAACTGATAGCATAATTCCATAGATAACATCAAGGATGAGAGAGCAGTAGCAGCAGAAAGTAGACAAGAGATAAGCGTTCGCAAAGTTATGGACATAGAAAAATTTTGTTCGCAACTGTTATCTCCCAAGGTTAAATTATTTAAACACTGTACGGCACAGTAGATCTTTCATGTTATTATTGCTGCAGTGGGTTGAGATTATATTACAGGGAAAGGAGAACCACTGAACCGATTTCAGTCAAACAAACTTTGTCATTTATGCATCATAACATTCTAAGTGTGAATTATGATGTTGACAAGGATGATGATACATGGTGTCGCAAGGTCATCAGTATCTAAGAGTTATATTCTTTTGACTTATATCCTACAGACAGAATCTGTACATATAACTGCTGAAGTGCGGCAAATTCCCAAAATACTAGTGTGATGTAAACCAATTTTGATGCCCATTTTTTCCTTTTCTTTGCAGTTTTGATCACCGACTGTATTTTAATACATCATGGTGATACACGTCAATTGCTTATAAACACCATCTGTGAACGTCTTTTTGTATGATCTATTATATGTATATTCATTACGCTAGTAACACGTTACGTAGTACAATCCTCTCATCAAACAGTGTCTCTCAGGCACTGTTTGATTGCTGTGTTTTTACTTGTATAACCTTAGCGCCTCTGCATAAATATACCCTGTGAAAGACGTTTTAAAAATGAAAGTTTTGGTTTCAAAAGGTATTCGCGCATTTAACACAATGTAGCGACCCCGATATAAAAATATTGGGCGTACACTTTACATGTTTTACTGCATAAACACCGCAATCTTCATAGCCTTCCTCACCATCACATTTCATGGTATATACTGCAAATTACGGAAGCAAGAACCAATTATAACATTTGCAGGTATTATTTTGCCGATTTTCGGAAAAGTCGTTATTCGTTATAATTGCCCAAAAAACTTTTGTAGGTCACTAGGATTTCATCAGAAACCAGCAGGATGAAATGAAAAACCGACAGAAATCACTTTTGTTGTTAAATTAACCATACTACTTTATGTACTGTTGCTGTCGCTTGCGACGACCTGGCCACTTTGGAATAGATTTCTGGGTCGGGGTAAAAGGGGAAAGGATTGAGCCACTGCCTAGAAGGGAGCAAGACTCGATACTATAACAACGGAAGAGGCAGCAACCAGAAATAACGACAAACTGTCGGTGCAAGACAAATTTTTTATTGCCGCAACCGAAGGAAGGTTGGGGACTCTGGTGGTGTGGCTTAAATATACATTATGTATATTGCTGCTGGTTTATACAAAAACTGAAAGGAAGACATTAACAAGAAACAGGTTATTTTATATTGATAAATTCTGCCATCTATCGACAACCATAGATTTCAGTGTGTTGTATTCGAGTCGCTTGTTCGAAGTGACTTTATGTATGTACACTAGGTAGACAAGGTCCCTGGATGACTCTTATCTGCACAACAATTCGCCCCCTCCCCTTTTGGCCTCGTCTATCTGCTGAGCTCTTGCTGCACTTGTCCCAAGCCAGCATGCTGGGCTTCATTAACAGTGCGGACTCAAATACTTGGCGCCTGCAGTACACTGCACTTTTAGGAGAGCTGTATTTAGTGGGTTTGGTGAGGAGGCAGCTTGGTTGTAGGTGTTGATGGGGGTTCTAGGGCTCCCATCCTTGGGGCTGCAGTTGGTATTGTGGGTTCATCTGCTTCCATCTGGGGCAACCCTCTGCTGCGGTTCGTACTATTTCCCTTCGGTTGAGTTAACGTCAGAGAGGCTTCATGACTTGCTTTCCACAGTTCATGCTGGTGGACTTCTATAATTTTTCCCTGACTGGTACGCAGGGTATATACTTGCCACTGGTTGTTGATCATTTAATAGGCTCCCTGCCATCTAGGATCAGTCAGCACAGAGCTGAACATCCTGAGAGAACAGGGGTGTGTTCCCCAATACACCTGATCCTTCATATTAAGTACTGGCCAGCTGACATCAGCTTGTTGTGCCCCTAGTGTCTGATGTAAGTATCGAGCCTGGTGCTTCTTCTGCACTGTCTCCCTTTTTTTTTTCTGGAGGGTGTCTATAGTGGCCTGGGCGGCTGTGATCTCCCATTCGCCTGGTCTCCGGAGATCAGCCCCCAGTAGCAGTTTGCTGGGAATATAGTCTATCACTTAATTTTCCCTGCTCCTTAGGTTGAACAGAATGGGTGGTATGTGCTTGTCCCATCGGCGGTGGTCGTCTTGCAGTTGTAGGCATAATCCCTTCTTGATCACCTGGTTGTGGCGTTCTCTAGAGTTCCCTTGGGGCTGGTAGAGAACTGTAGTCTATCGTTTTGTTTGCCACCTCTAGCAGGCTGCTTTCCATTGAGTCCCCGTGAACTGTCTACCACTGCCACTCTGTAGCTGTATGGGGTACCTCCACTGTGAGATCAACTCTCTTTCAAGTGTCCAGACTATGTTCGGTGTTTTGGTATTTCTTAGGGCAAAAGCCTTCATCCTTCAAGAAAAGAAGTCGGTGGCAACTAGGTGAACGCAGTTTCCCTTGGTACTCCTTGGGTGTGCGCCCATCAGATACACTGCCACCATCTCCCACGCTCTTGGGGTTGCTGTGGTTGAATACCTACAAACTCAGCAAGTCCATGTGCTTTGGTAGTGTTGCATTGGTGACAACTCCCGACATGTGTTTCCACCTCTTTCCGTATGCCCTCCTAGGTGTAACCTTTCTTGATTGCCCGTAGTGTCTCGGCTGCACCAGGATGTCCCGCCAGTTCAGCCTTGTGATACTCATCTAAGACCTTCTGTCGTAAGGCCTGGGGACTATCCACTTTCTCCAGCCATCCTATTAGTCCACTAGGGTGTAGTTGATGGGTAAAGACAAATCGAGCATCTTTGTCATGCAAGAATGTGCTGCAGTTGTCGTACCAGTGCCTGAATCGGTTCGTTGGGCTTCTTGCACCGACAGAGACTGGCAACATTATATTCCATCTGTTGCAGACATATGGCCTGTCTCATGTAAGTTGGCGAGATTTTGACAGTTTGACGAAAGTAGCACCAATGTTCAATTTTCTTTTATGTATCCTTTCGCCATTAGCTGGTGCGTCAAGTGGAGGCTGTATTTTTTATCAACATGCTGTCAGCTAATCCACTTGCCATTGTACTGTATTGTAAAACAAATTTTAAGATATTTTAGACTGACACCTGTTTATAAACCTTACTAGGTTATAAAAGTAAAAATATAAAATCTTGCAAAAAATTTAAATTTAATATTTGTTAACTTTTTTTTAATTTGTCAGAGACAGCGAATTTGGGTTTAACATTTGCGAGACAATAGTTGTAGCTATTATCACAATTTGGACATCATATCTAATATAACTGGAACTAAAAGTAACTCTGGAAATTTGATTGCAATGCATTTCTATTCACCAAAGACTATTGATTGCAAAGAAGTAATTCTGCTATTGCTGATACTAAACAGTTTGAGTGGAGTAACTTAAGAATTGCTTGAAAACTATTCATGCATGTCCCACTTTCTTTGTTTTATCAATACAATATAGTAACAACAAGGAAATAGGTTTTCGGGAGAACAATATGGCGTATAATTTACGTAGACGAACGATTACCGGTCAAATAGAACTTACTAGTACTCAAAATCGCTGAACACAAAATATATGTTACTTTAAAAATTATGCAGAGCTCGCATATAAATAAAACTATTGGTACCTGTTCGTAAATTTTTTATATATCACACACAAAAGCTATTCTTTCTGGCTGTTAATGCTTCGGGAAAGAGCGGATAGATGGCGCGCATGACAGGGCTGGTTTGAGCCGTTTGCATCGCTCAACAGATAGCAGATAGCACGGCCTGCCTCTTGTTCCAGTTTTTTAAAAGTTTACTGTTGTTCTATTACTGGCTCGGAACGACACGAATTTGAAAAAATATTTCGTCAAATTATTATTTAAAAAATATGTCAACTATATTATGCAATATTTCTGTATGCTTTTGGAAATATTATCCAGCAGGTATGGAAAGCATGGTAGGACACGTGAAAAAGGTTTTGAAGTGGCGTATCACGGATCGTTTTATTGTGCATTTCATTTTGAACACCTATAAATTACTACTTTATCACGAAGTTTAGTTTGTTACACGAACAACCACTGTTTGTAGCCACGTAAATAATTAATCTAGGAACTCTTTCTTATTGCGTATTTTCTGCGTGTCTAATGTGCATTGGCAGTGCACCCAGAATAGCCAACGTAATATTAACTTTTGTTCGTTCGTGCATCAACAGATACAGAAATTTGTATATGGCACTTTGTTTGTTTCGTATACATCCAGTTGCCACTCACCGACTGTCAGAATCTCGTCAACTTATATGAGACAGACCATACTGCCTCCGTTTTGTCCCTTGGGTTGTGTGGAGATAGCACCATCAACCCTTTCTGGGCCCTGATAATTTTCCTTAATAATGCCCCTCCCCCCTCCAGCAGGGTCTCTTGATAGGGCATCTGCGAAATCGTTGTCTTTCCCAGGGCAGTGTTCCACCATGAAATTGAACTCCTGCAGGAGAAGTGCCCACCTGACAAGTCTGATAGTATCTGCTTTTACCGAGTCCAGCAATTGCAGAGCCCGATTGTCGGTACGCAGGGTGAAAGGCTGGTTCTCCAGGTAGGGTCGAAATCGTGGCTCACACCATGGCCAGACACTCCTGTCCGTTGCGGTGGTGTTTCTGTTCGGCAGGTGATAGCTTGGCACTTGCATATGAAATAATCAGTCGTCAGGATGTGGTTCTTGGTATAACACTGCCCTTAGTCTGAAATGGCTAGCATCTGTCCAGAGTATGAATGGGTATTTGGGGTCTGGCCTACAGAGTTTTTGTATGCGAGTAAACTGTTCCGTCGATGTGGTAAGTGTGCCTGCTCTTGGTCTCCTCCCCAGTGATTTTTTTTCTGAGGGATTAAGTAGGTCTGCAAGTGGCTTGTATAGGGAGGAGAAGTGAGGTATGGATTCTCGTGGCCAATTACATAAGCCAAGGAATCGCCGGAGTTGCTTCCAGGTCGTTGGGGCTTTGGCTTCCAAAATGGCCTGTAATCTTCTCAGGGTGTGTCTCATTTCCCTCTGCAGACACCTGATGTCTGAGATATTTCAGCTGCTTCTCACTGAAATGGCACTTGGTGAGTTTGCAGGTAAGTTTGTGTAGCTGGACTGTTAGAGTACATGTCTTTAGTGGTCCAGGTGTTCTTCCCAGTTTTGAGAGAATATAATGATATCCTTGAGATAGTCATAACAGAACTTTCCAATTAGGCTCGCTAACACATCCTGCGTCATCCACTGAAAACTGCTGGGTGCATTCTTCACTCCAAATGGCGTAACTTTAAACTGGGAGTGGTAAAAACTTTCAAAGGCTTGGAGTCTGGATGTATGGGGGATACTGGTAAGGAAGTTAACTCTGGACTACTCTACTCGCATAGGGCTTTTCCAGCTAGCACCCACCCAAATTCTGTCTGGAAGGCATGCGGCTGTCCAGCAATTTTGGTACCCGCCATTACCCTGCCGCCACCTCTGCACAAAGAAGCATTTCGATTGTCCCAGGTATTGCAAACTGTGGGTGTGCCAGCAGGAGATCCTTTAGGTAAGTGTTGAATGATTTGTATCTGCACCGACGGCATGTCCCTTTTTATTCTGTTCAGGATCAAGGTTTTTTTTAACAAGGTGAAACTTCTCAGAGTGCAACGACCCAATTTTGCACACCAACTCTTTCCTTGGTTCGGCGGCAGACAACTGCACAAGCCCAGATATGCTGACCTTTGAATGGCAACGCTTCAGTCCGAAATACTCCACGCATGCATCTGTGATGATGGATGATTGTGGCTGTTCAAAATCACCTACCCATCCATAACCTTGACCAATGCTGTGGTCAGCAGTAAGGTTGATGTTTGCCTGTCCTGGACATCTTGGCCTAAAGACATCACCACTTTACTATCTTGACAACCACTGCACCAACATCATCTGTATCTAGTGTTGGACCCACTTCACCTCCATTGTCTACTACATGAAGTAAATTGTGATGTAATTTTCCGCAACTTGGCACCAAAATTTTGATCCACACTGCACTGTTGTATGGCCACCTCTGAGGCAATAGAAACACAGGTGTTTCTCTAGGACATCTCCTTTTTTTCGTCAGGGGTACAAGACAAGAATGACTGGCATCGTATCAGTGTGTTATCCATCACACACATCACATCTTTGCTTTTCAGATGATTTGTCACTGACCGAGTGGTCTTTGAAGGATTGACAGAACCAGGCCAAGTCCCCGTGCCTAACGAACTTATTAGTACAGGTACATAACCAAACAAGATAAGTCTTAAATAAGTTAGGTATTGGTTCAGTGGGAGTAGTCAGTATCTGTACATATTCTGCAGCAAGTGACTTGTACCGCAAAAATTGCAAGGGTATGATGAAATTTCATCATTCTGAGACATTTAAAATGCATGTCTCAAGGGTTCATCAAGTTTCTCCAGCACTATATTTTGAAGCGTATAATACAAATTATTTTTTTTACTCCAACTCATTCCGTGTAGCGACATTACACCCTAACATCATCGAACCCCATGTCTGCTTTCCTCCAGAGCCGACAGGCATTCTCCCAACCTGGGACAGCCGCGGAAACGGCAGATGAGCCTTACTAACCATTATGCCAGATGCACACGTAAAGTACTTGTCCCTGTCAAGGAAAAAGCGAAGTTAGGCACGTCAGTTGCCGCTAAGCGAGCGGCAGATACCACCCACACATGGCGAAACTATTCCGCTTCATTCCTTCCCCGAGAGATCGCAGCCTGCACTTCACCGCCCACGAAGTGAGGAGCCGCCTGCCGAAGATGCCCAACGACCAAAGGAAGACAAAGTACATGTCAGCCACGACTTTTTTTAGGTCTCTGCTACGGTCTTCGCAAAGAACCAACATCCTCTAAAAGTCTTCCAGATCCAGCAACAGCTANCCCCCCCCCCCCCTCCACTTTGGTAGTGACACCCAAGTCCCTTCAGGACAACCTAGTCAACAGTTAGGATCCAAGTTGTTCTTAAGACTACGTAATTCGCCTGCTCTAGTTTATTTTGCCAACAGGTCTCCTTAACCTGTATTAACGTAACTTCCGCCGGTTGCTTAGGAATCACAAGAGAGAAGGGGACAGCATGGGTCACTGGATTTATTCTACCTTGAATAAACCTGCTCGAATCTAGCCGCAGTGTTCTTATTCTAAGGTGAAACACTGATCTATCTGCAACCTGGTATGCACCATCCCTCAAGGAAGAGGCATGTGACCGTAGCTATTAAACAGATTTCTGTTACTAGTGTAGGACTGCGGACTTCCTTTCACCAGTCGGGACGTACGTCAGATAACACTGCATATTCGCCGGCTACCCATACTGTGGCCCAAGTTCATAAATGCACTTGGTACATATGTATGGTAGAGCTCCCTACTAGAATCACTTCACAAGGAAGCAAGTAGGCCACACTGAGTCAGCTAACCCACTCCATCCACCACAAGAGATTCGGTGGTTGGCGTGACAGGAATGCTGCGGCGTGACCTGATCACCTCTGGGCACACCTTAGGTAGGGAAACAGTCGCCTGCCCCCGTTTTGTCGAAGTGGATTGTTAGCACCTAAGCCGTTGACCCATAGAGGTGGCACAAAGTGGAACAATGAAAGGGTTGCTGTTATCCCGATGACTGATCAGTTACTAGGCAACCCACCTCCTTGGGAACGACCTCAGGCCATTCATAAACTTCTGGGACCTCACCCCACAGTCACCTCTAGATCCTTGTTCAATCTGCCCCAGAAGACCGCCGGAGTGCCGCACCCCGTTGTCCGACTGCACTTGCGTCTGCCTGTGGCCTTGGGCATCGCCGACGCTGTCTGATGACTTCTGACGCCAACTACCGCCTCCAGCAAATAGGTGGCTCAAGTACCTCCGAGGACCACCTCGATGCCGACGGCCCTAAGATGGGGCCCCGGACACCGACACCAGCTGCCCATCGTTAGTCAATCCCCAGTAAGGCCGAGAGAAGGTAAACCAACACCAACCACCGCCTTAACTGCCGGAGGGCTCTCAACCTCACTGACAACTACATACTGTGCTGGCGGCCTACCTGCCTGATATTGTACACAGGACTGGTTAAAGCCAAATGCGATATTGTTCAAACTCCACCTCGGTAGAGGTGAGCTCCCCTATGTTACTGACATAACACCTTAAGAACCCTTGTTCACGTGTAACGTGTTTCAACTCACCTTAATCATCACAAGTCACCTTTAGTAAAAAAAAAAAAAATCCCACTTGTGGACCAGAAAATCTAAAGCTATCATAGTATTAAGATTTTCTTTCCACTAAATATAATGCATCATTCTTACTATTTATGGGTGGAAAATTCAGGATCTTTTGCATATGAATGGCAGCTGTAAGCCACACTCTTTTGTATCCTTTCTCCAATAAATCTTGTACATTATAATTCTTTTAATGACTGTGGTTCTGCTTTCAAATGCTGATAAACCATTGGGTTAAATAGTCCAGCAAACCCTGTCCACTTGGTTTGATTTCCTGTAAACACAGGAAATAGTAAAATTGGCAGGACTGCCAACAATAGCACATCCTCTCTCGTTGCATTTCACTCACTAGCCGACTAGTTTAAAGATTCACATTTGATTTGGTTGTCTACGTTACGTAATTCCCGAAACACACTTCTATGTAGACTCTTTCGCTGGGGGGATTAGTGCAAGTGTTAAAAGCCATCAGGGCTGTCACACATCATTATGTAACTCACGTCTCACACAATTATGCATATTTTACGTATCGGTTAGAATAATCTAAGCAGTTATGAGCAAAAAAAAGTTGAGCACAAACAATCACCCACCACCATGATAGTTCACACAGAGACAACCAAAACATTAGCGTCAGTGTGGTCAACCAAACAGATGAAGTCTCACACGTAAACATTATTATACACTATACATCATGAACACATACTGTGTAGGCTGGTCACAATATCTTTACCCCACTTATATGAAACAGACAATACACAGATGATGATCAACGACCTTGCAGTGCCCTTGCCAGGCCAGACATACATGTCTGTGCAGTATTATGCAAAATCCCAATATGTACCTACAATATAACTGCCCCCCCCCCCC
>NQII01003433.1:60263-120657 GCA_002778355.1 Clitarchus hookeri | reverse complement strand
CGGATAATTGAGGCAGTCAATTCAGTAACATTTCTTATCCATTTTGTTTAAAATACATTTTTTTTGATTTGCTGGATTCCAGACATTCTCTTGTTTATAAATCTGCATCATTCTACCAAAACATCTTTTTTTTTTCCTGTTTGAATTAACAATGACAGTTGCCTACAGTTCCAAAGAGTTGCTTCACATGAAACTTTATACATAATTGTGGTTGAATAATCCCTCCAATCTCATGTTGTCTCTCTTGCCCTAAACATACATTTCCAAAATGTCTCTTCTCGTATGTACTGTTACAAATTGTCCCTTGTTTAACATGATTTTGCAGTTTAAGCAATCTATTACAATCTTAATATATTTAATTTCATTAAATATAAATGATCTAATAACCAATACTGTTGTGTTAAAATATTTCAAAAACATTAGTTTGTAAAATATTGACTCGTATGTTTTTTTTACTATCCACAAGTTTTGCTAAATGGACAACAGAAGTTTTTGAATTGGCCACCCCAATTGTAAGGCAGTTGGCTCACTGAACCTCCAAATTTGTTTCGTGCACGCACGCACGCACGCACACACACACACACACACAGAGAGAGAGAGAGAGTGCGCAGGGTTTGCTGTAAAAAGCGAACTTACTTTTTAGAAGACAACTGGGTACAAAAAAAATCTGACCACATAGAATAGCAAAATTTACATCACATTTATTGCAAACACAAGATGAAGAAACTTTTACACAATGCTTGTTCTCTCCACTTGAAATACAATATGCAGAAGAACCCCTATTTTACCACCCCCCCATCCCCCTCAAATTTTTGCTTTCCTGTGTTTTGGCACCAGTTTTATTGGGTCCCATTTTATGCTCAAGCAGTAAAAACTTCCCCTCCACTGCTGGTCCCTTGAAAAGTATAAAATAGGGGTTCAACTGTGTTCAATAAAACCCAACATCCCTAGAGCTGCATCAACATGGCCAATATTAAGTTACAAATCTCCGATAGCATCCTAGAACAGACGCCATTACAGTTCATAATAAAAATGGTTATGTTACAAGTCTTCTGCTGACACTAATGGATGTAAAAAAATTATAATACAGTCAAGACTTGTTCAAGTTTGTGCACTTAATATATAATGTGGTCTTGTCTGATCTATTGCTAAACAAGTTGTCTGGTCATTAATAAAACATCATATGCATTTAAAACAAGTAAAAGTTCCAACATAAATATGTAGAGATCAAAACAGTACTACCAACACTATCCAATTGTATAGTACACAAATAACGGAAACTTTTTCACAGGCTTAAAAAAATCACATTTTCTTTTAAACCACCATATGAAGTAAGGAACAATTAAATCATGCATGTTTTTGTTATAAAAATATTGAAAATATTGATAAAAGTTTATGCTGTTAAAATACTGCAAACATCACACTGCACAGACAAGAATACTATCGACATACAACCAATATTGAAAATTCTTTTTTTTATTCAAAGTTTAGTTCCTTTAAAAATTCCTACGCGTATCTCGAAATAAATTTGAAGTATTTTCAACGCTGTGCATAAAAAACACTTCACATAACCTTACTCCACATGGCCTCATGTTTAACACTGTTTCCCATACAACTTCGTAAACTATAGAGCATTCAAGTAATACAGTACATGAGTTATCCAATGTTATACAAACATACATGTTCAACTACTGGTTTTGCACAGAACATAAAATCATTTTACAAGAACACTATTTTGCATCTTTATAAACACAACCACAGTTGTTTCAATATCATATTATTAAAGATATCTGGCATGTAATAAAAACTTCACTAAGTTTCAGAAACCTATATAAACAATAATAATTATATAATCTTGGGAAAACATGGTGCACAAGCTGCAATATGAACTTGGGAACACACTGCATAAACAAATATGAACGAAAATGCCTCGGTGGCTACCGAGTTGACAGCTGCAACCAGACTAATTCTACATTATCTAAATTCCAATGTTCTGTGCAAGACATC
This sequence comes from Clitarchus hookeri, assembly GCA_002778355.1. Lineage (NCBI taxonomy): Eukaryota > Metazoa > Arthropoda > Insecta > Phasmatodea > Phasmatidae > Clitarchus > Clitarchus hookeri. Next base: position 118,650 of record NQII01003433.1, on the reverse strand, counting down.
CTCCCACCACTGTTAACCTGTGCTATAGTTACAAAATGGTTTCACAGTTTTCCAGTGAGAAAACGTCACATTTCACAGTTGACACAAGTATAACGCCACCCTCATGTGAACTGCTACTGTAGTTTGTAGACTCTCGTGTACAGCTGTTTCTCCAAAAGGGAGTGTAGTGCCGCAAACAAAGTCTGTACATGTTGCACCATGTTAAACACCTTTAAAGTCACCCTCATATATACCAATGATTCATACAGCATCACTATCAACTGTAACAGCAAACAATCTCTCAAGCTGTAACACAAGTTGGCACAAGGAAAATGTACACAGCAGTTCATGACTTAGTAAGAAACTACCAACATTTTGGTGCAATCTTCTCAACTAATGTCTTGTGGGGTTCAGGGCTAACACGCTTTTAAATAGTGTGCAACATAATATACATTAAAATATAAACAAAGTAAAGCTACATTAACAATAATATACAAATACAAAAATTAAGGGGGTATATTGCACAAGGAAATTTACACAAAAATAAATTTTCATAATATAAACAAACAAATTTGCTGAGTGCTTGAATATTTGTTAACAAAGTAATTAAATCTTAAGGAAATGTGACTGCCCTTAAGCTGGGGAAAAAATTATTTACAAAAACATGGAAGTATTAAGAGTCAAAAACTCCATGACAGTCAACAGGTAAATATTTGTCATACTGATGATGCAGAAAGATTCTAACAGAAAATGATCTCTAGTTATAAAAAAAATTGGGAAAACTACCTGTATCTCATGAATAAGTGAGCAGTAATATAAAAAAATGTGTTCATCATTTATTATTTTCCATGCTCTCTGATGAAACTGCAGCCGTGAGGAAACACACGAAGATGGTGGGAAATGCGGAGAAGGCTTCACGACTCGCGTGCAGCGGAAAGACTCAAGCGGGGCAGGACTAGTCAGCCTCACATGTTGTAGGCAACGTAGATAGGGTCTAGCTGGTCGGCGAGGAAGCCATCGCGTAGGTGCATACGCTGCTTCTCGCCACGAGAGTTGATGGGCACGACACCCGGGTCCACCACCACGACCACGCCCACCACCAGATGGTGCTCCTCCAGCACTGTGTTGGTCACCAGCGGGACCAGGTCAAGCGCCTCGTTCTCGTTGCCGTCCAATTCCACCACCACCACCAGAAGGTTCGTCCACGTGAACACCGCACTGTACACAATACACCCACAACTGCCATTCCACACGCACACCCTTGTGCACCAGATACCATGTAAAATTACTCAAATCCAAAAGGACAGCATCATGAAGAGGGCATGGGAAATAACTGAACTCCAAATATCTCTACTGAAGTCCACTAGTTTTTTGTGAGCCAACATAGCAACACTAAGACAGAGAAATGCTAAATAACAGCTAGAGCCAACTTTATGAACAAGTATTTTGCCATGTTGGTACACCTATTTTGCACAATATCTTTTGGTGCATTGACAAAGTTTACAGCATACGAAATAACTTGGCAGTATATCTCTCTCGTAAAATATTAGCTCACATGGAAGTATAAACAAATTACATTATATTGCTCTTTCCTAGTTTACTTATACCGGCTTCCTTGATATATATGATAGCATTAATTTACGTCCCACATACTCTGAAATAGCAGAACCTGCTATCCAAAATCAATAACATCTCTGAAAGTTAAAAAAAAATAATCTATCGAAAAATTCCTTCTTGTTTACAAATTCAACCAATTTTATAAATAATTTTATTGATTGCAATCTACTATAAATATTTATAGTCGTATTACCACTTGATCAGAACAGTGCATGTGCAATGTCAGTCTTGTCCACTGCTCTCCATAAACAAGAAAGAATAAAATGGATCACAATAAGAGTATATGATGCAGCATCAGAAATTGGGTGTGGGGAAGGGGAACGAGCTACCCTGGCAGGGAATGCTGTCTGATGGGCCAGTGACGATAGCTTAAGGTACAGATTCCCTGGAGGGGTATTGGACTGAGGCCAAGCTGCTGTAGAGAGCTTACTGGACTAGGTGAACCCAGGGAAAAGCAAACCAGAGTACTGGTGGGAAGAAAGAATGTCGCTGGAGTGGACTCGTACAGATCCAAGGTAATTCCCCAAACTGTTAAAACTGAAAAAGGAACTACTACCCTGCAGGGTACATAGGTATGTCACAATTGTGCGAAAGAAATAAGACCTAATAGTAACAACTTTTTTGAATGTTCAGTGCACAAGGTTAATGCATGATGTAATACCTCAATATTTTTTTCCCCCATATATTAACTCTTACAGAGGACTCACTTTTCCCCACCGTTACTGAACTCGAGACACATCTGAACCAATGAATAGCAAACAGTGCCGGAGCGAAAACAGTCGGTCTGAAAATAACAGACTTTTAGGAAACGTGATTGCATTTCTCAATGCTATGTCCTAATACCAGGTGTGACATGGTCGGACCAGGGTTCGCTGCAGGGTACCTACCAGGGTGCTTCTTTACACCCAGGGCTGTCTCTCCACTGCCAACAACCACCCCCCACCCTCCTCATGCAACTCCTCAACCAGTTGTTTCTCCACAAGTTGCTCCACAGTGAAGAAGTGTCAAAGTTTTTCCCGGCCCGGTCCGCTCAACCAACCTTTGCACCAGTGTGCACAACTACTTGGCCATCCATAAAACCTGTTCCACTCAAAACTATTCAACAAGTAGTAAAGTTATCGGCCAAAGAAGGCCCGTCATCAATATACAATCGCTAAGTACATCCCAGTAAATAGATCCTATGCTTCCCATGCCTAGAGAGGGGAGAAGATAAAGGGCGACATCCAACGTTGCCCAAGGTCAGCAAAGCATCATTGTTGCTTACTAAACAATGTTTTTCAGTGCATACAGTGCTTCAGAATTGAACACTGCTGACAATGACTTGGGAAAAAATGAATAATTGTGAAGAGTTTAGGATGAAACTGAGACAAATAGTAATGGAATAATGAGAAAACTGTAAGTACCACAAGATAGTTAATGAGTTTTCGTCATTTGAAAAGAAGAGATCATCCCCGGTTCATAAACACATTGCAGCACAATAACGAAGTGCTATATGTGGTTCATGATAAAGTGAACACTCTTGAAATCAATCTATGAAAAAAAATCACTGCCTGCAACTGCAAATATTTTAACGTAAGCAATGACTGCAATACTAACAGTTAAGTTGGCAGCAAACTACAATAAGTAGTTCCATGTTTTAATGTGTTACTAGTCATAAAGTTAAAATTTTTTGTCACAATTGTAACACATTTACTATCTATTTTACATAATCATCTTACTGATGCAACGGTCAGGTTAGCTGGTTCATTACTTTGTTTTTTTTTTTTCTAGTTCGCTGTTGGTGCTTGTGTGTCAACAAAAAAAACAGTTCCCTCACGACCAACGTGATTTTAAGTGTCAGTTTGTAATTCCTGAAATAGAGTATTCATTAACATAATAAATAAAACATTTTTATATTTGTTCTGCATTGTTTGTTTTTGCTTTCTGTTGTATTTCAACATAGTTTCTTGTCCCAGAAATTCTTGATATTTAAAAAAATATGCCGACTTGGAAAATGTGCTACTTCATGCAGTTTAAGTCTGTATAAATTTTAAACCTCAAATTAACTATGTAAGTGTGTTCTGGTACATTTGTAATGTGTTACAATTCTAAAAGCTTAAATAATTGCTTGTGTGTTATTTGGTATCTACGCGATTCCCAGTTTACGAGTTAATACTTCAGCAGGTATGTCAATTGCTTTGAAACAATAACGTCATGAAAAAGTTTTATACGACACATGAGAAATATTCCTTTAGTGTTAGAAATACATTAAAACAGTGTTAAAATGTATTCAGAATGGTTTAATTTACATGAGCTGATATATCAAATTGTAAGTACTAGCTTCCATGATCAACCATCAAGGTAGGTGGTAATTTGGAGCAAAATTAGATTCTGCATTAAATGTGTGTATGCAGCTTCATGAAATACATTGTAATCAGCTACATATTGTGTTTTTCATATTCTAGTGAAGTAGAGGGATTATGGGGACTTTGGCGACCTGGGACCGGAGCATTGGAGCCATTTGTTCTGTGTCGTTCCGGTCGGCCGGCGGCCATCTTGGATAAATGTGACCTTGACCCCGGTAATCTTTAAGCCAAAATAATTTATAAAAAATTATATTTAAAACTATTAAATAAAAAACTTAAATTTCCGGAGGGGTGGCCATCTAATGTGTATTGTTTTGTGGTACATGTACCCGGTTAAGGGAGCCTGCAGTCCTACACTAGGTTGGGAATGCTGTGGTCTCCTGCTCTTCCCCGGTGGACTGACGTCTACGGAAGTTGGAGTTACAGTCACCCTTAGCAATGAGTACTCGGAAGTTAATACAAGACTTGTTTATTCAGAGAGAAAAACATGGTGGTCCGTACTAACTCATAATTTGCCAGGAACTGTAACGGAAGTTAACCTACGCAAGCCAGGTGAAGGGGACCTCGGTCTGAACTAACGAAGTAGATCCGGCTAGGTTGCTATTATACTGGCTAACCCTAGCTAATTGATGCTTGTTGTCCAGAAGGGACTCTAGTACCACTAGCAGAAGGGTAGTGGGTGTAGAAAAGAGGTGTTGACTTCTTCGGGGACTTCTGGTGAAGGTCTTGAAGACCGTCTGGTAGGTCGCAAAGACGTCTGTGTTAGCAGAGAGCTACAGCACTGGAAGTAGTGGCGCGAGTCTTTGACAGTTAATTGCAGTTCTGCGGCTGTGCACGGACATATATTCCACCTGCCCGCGGGCTCTCTCGGGTGAGGGGATGGTAAGAACACAACTCACAACCAGTACCATTATGCCAGTACAAGCACTGTACAAACTTTTTATGGTGTGATGGAAATTGACAAACAGTAATCACATGTGTGCAATACAAACAGCCATATCACATCCAAAGCTGCGAGGTGAGCTCCTCCTCCCGTGGGCAGAGCTGCGCACTCTGGTGCAATCACTCGGTCCATGGCGAAAGCAGACGTATCTGTCATGCGGTGTTGCATCTGTGGCATGAGCTTAGGCACTTAGATGGTGCGCTAGGCTGGCTTCTATCACACGAGAGGGGTTGGCATGACGCCTGATAAGGCAAACTAACTTGGCTGCCTTTGTCCGTTAGTGACCCCGTGACTAGGGGTGTGCTGGTAGACTCTGGAGGCAAGTTGTACGAGATTCACACCCCGTCTGGATTATGTGCAGACGAGGAGAAGTCGTGTTTATATTTACTTAACAAACAGCATCACACGTCAGGTCATTTAATAACCGTTTTAGGTACGTTGTCTATATGAAGGTGCAAACACAACAATATATTATCTAAAAGTGTGCGTTTTTTGATAGTATAACACATACGAAAAATGTGTGAACGTTTCAGCTATCGACACTTTTTAAAGGTGAACTTACGAAACATCTTGACGTTTTTATAATAGGCAAAAGAATAAAAACTCTTCTATTATGTTGACAACCTAAACAAAACATATTTTCTTATGACCTCGGAAATGTTGACCACAGTTGAGGACATTAATTTATATCTAAAGAGAAAAATAATCTTGAAAATCAGTCAATATTCACAAACCAATATCATTTACTGAAATTAATGTGAACTTTTTTTCAGTGGCGAGTACAATACTTATTACTTTTCGTTGTTTATTTTATGAGTATGCAGTGAAAATATGAACCAACTGATATAAACACCAGCTGAACGTCATATGGCAGTGTTTATTTTGATAGGCACGCAGAAAGATACGCAGCCAAAGGGCTGAATGTATGTAGAAACTTAGCAAGGCTTTCAAAAGTGCTCATTTTACCGCGAACAGCCTTTGATCATAAGTATGTTTGACAAAACCACACTTGTGCTTAGACAGGTAACTTAGACCTAACATCTGATCAAAAGCATGATCATTAGGGAAGTAACAATTCTTCCAGGCAAGTAGGAACAGGGAGAGAAATTGGACATTACCTGTATTGTAACTATTCCAGCATTTTCCTACAGTTATTTTGGAAAACTAAAATCAGGATGGCCAAAATGGGAAATGGATGTCTTACTGAATGCGAGACCATTGTGAACCATTACTGAACAACCTTGCTCAGTTTAAACATTAAAAGTATGGTCTTCCATTTTTTGCTATAATTGAGATATCTTGACTGACATATTCATACTATATCTCCCCAAATATGTATAAGATGACCCACATTTTAAATTTAGTCCACAGAAAAATACATTTCTCCAGTAATCATGTGTACATGTAATTGAGAAAAAAATTTTTCATCTTTATACGAAACACAAATGTTTCGCAACGGCCAAATTATTGGCAGTTAACCTCAACGTATACTACACCTCAAATGCATTAAAACCTAAGGAAGTCACACTTTCTTTGTGTCCATCCCATAATTTTTATAAAAACAAAGCAGTCTGTGAGTGGTTATGTTTCTGAGATTACAAAATCTGCACTGGTACTATTATATTAAAAATGAAAAGTATTACACCTGAATATATTTACTTTTTACTGCAGAATTTAATAAGATATACATATTATTTACTGCAATGTAGTTTTCAATAATTAATTAACATTTAGGAATACACAAATAAACTGACTTTAGCTGCAACATAAATTATTTTTTTGGTTAAAGACATGGTCTTAATCAGACGTATCTCCTTTCTTTTCCAGTGCTTGTCTTTTAGACAACTGTCCAGTGAAAAATGGTAATTACGAAGTTCCATTCCGTGTATAGTTTACAAATGGCACAATGAAATTTAAAATAAACTTGTCGGGACTTTCTAATGTCCCAAACGTAAGTGTGTTTCACATAAGAATTAAATGGTTAAACAAGAAAACTTTACAAATTAAACAAATGTGTAAAACATTAAAAAAAAAATCTTGTAAAAAGCACAGGTCTGCGAGTCTAGGATTTTTAGTACGAACCGAGCCCAAGCGAGACTACTGGAAAATTCCAAAGCTTCCAGTCAAGCTCTGACTCAAGCTCTTTTATTACATACAAAAAATAAGTTTTAAAATAAACATGATATGAGTGTTTTGACTGTAATCTGTGTGAATATCTACATTTCTGAGGAATAATTTAAACTGAACCCATTTATCTTCTGAAATACTGTTTCATGAATGCATGTCTTTATTTTGAATACTCCCGGATTTTCGGAAGAAGGAATCATGCCAGACTATGCCGCTGGTCGGCAGATTTTCTCAGGGATCTCCTGTTTCCCCCGCCATTTCATTCCGGCGCTGCTCCATACTCACCTCAATCACCCTCATCGGCTCTCAAGACATCGCTGTTAAGAGCCGTCCAAGTCTCTTCACACACGCACTTATTTTGAAGCAACCTATAAATAAACTGTCTCACCAGGCACCACATCTTATGCAGACTTGCAGGCCAATTTTGCTGTTAATTAGCATTCAGTATGATCTCTTTACACTTCTCAGAGGACGAGAAATAAATGGTTGTGAAAAGCAGGAAAGTGTGTAAAAAGATAAATTTCTGCTGTATGAGCATTATATGGGATGGAAAAAAATTTTTGTGTTACATACAGATAAATGTAGAATCAGGGGGGGGGGTATAAAAGGGGTTCGCTATATACATACATACACTCATACCTGGGGGCTCCTTTAAAAACTTTAAAAATTTAAGTCTCGCTAATAGGTAAGATGTGTGTTATTTTCTTTTGAAACAGTGTAACACTGTTTTGTTGGTTGCTGGCAGACCGACTAGCTATGTTTACATTGAAGCTCAAATTTTTTGAGCCTGAGAAATCTTTAGAGTCGAACTTGAGCTGCAAGTAGGTACTCAGCTCGAACTGTCATTTTAGAGTACTCGCAGATCTCGAAAGAACAGACTACTTTCGAATCAATTTCCATACTATGTATCTACACCACACACTAAGGATGGATGAAAAAATGACATTTCTGCAAGCTGCAGTAAATTGCACTTAGGGCAAGTATCATATGTAAATAACTCTCACCACTCAGCAATCTTCTTGTGGCAACGCAAGACGCTGTTCTCAATGTCGATCGGGTGATACCTCATGCCTCGCAGCATTATGGTCTCGTCTAGTGCACCAACCACAAACACAGCATCATGCAGCTCTGGAAGGAGATTGAGACAGCAATATAGCCAACATCTGGATATTTCTACACACATGCTTTGTGGGAACTGAACTTACGAATGCAGGGCAGAAATGAGCATGTTTATCAACTGTCTGACAATGTAAACATTGGTTGCCTTTGTGACTTACATACTCCTTGCACGCAGAATCCCACTGGTCAACCTACACTGTGAATAAACACAAACCGTTTAGTGACCACAGCTAAAACAGACCATGCTTCATTTACATAAAACAAAGGTAAGCACGGAAACTCAATTTAGCAACAGTAATATGCCACTACAAAAGAGAATAAAGTGAAAATTATTACCTTAATGCAGAAATGTGATGTCCCTGAACCCCAGCATGCTATTGAGACAAAAAGTAAGTTGCCATATCCACCTTGTGTTAAAGACTTCCCACAGTTAAAAAAACTGTAACTTGCATCCATCAAGTAGCATTCTAATTAAACATGGGACCACTCCTTTTTTCTTTAAATTCTTGGTTCCACCAGTGATCTGCTCAATTTATTCAATCTTTCATTTTCTCAATTTTAAGTTGTCTAGTTGAATTTTAGCATGTGCATTTCATTAAATAAAATAGGCAGTTTATGACTAGATGCTGATTATGGTAAATATAGTAACTAGTAGTGACTGTTTATCTGATGAGTTCCCCTTATTTGCAAATATATACAGTACATCGGTAACTACTATATATTGCATTTTTATTGCCATCTACAATAAATGAAAACATTACAATTCAACAATATTTTTCACCATATTCACACAATCAATTAAAGTCTTTCTGTGCCCAGGTATGTACGTAAAATTTTTCACACCTAATCTAAGAACAATGACCACTGAAAGTTTACACCCGCCTCGGAAATAGTCACATAACTCAAGCACCCAAATTTGTATTTTTGCACCAGAATCCTGTAAAAACCAAGTTAAGATTACGCGAGTAAGTACAATCATAATTATTAATATGTTTTCATCTTCCCAAAACATACATTACTCAGTACTTGAAACATTTGGTTTATCAACTATTTCAGCAGGTGGGATAGCAGACATACTTGCATTGTATAGATTTATTATTCATTATTTATTCATTTTATTGTGTACTTGCGATCATCTAATGCATTACGTCGTATTGTGTTTGTAAAATTCAATTTGAGGTAGCAAAATTTTAACTGTGTTACGCCCAGCACATTAAGTAACAATAACTAGCTCCTCAATCCATACACAGATGACACTTCAAGTCAAGATGGCCACCAGCCTGGCGCCAATGGCATCAGGTACCAAATTCAAACATTTGAAGTCGCATATCATACAATACAACAGACAAAATAACCAATGAACTCAACAAATTACCTTGCAAATTTGTGAAAACTGCTTTCAACTTTCAAATTTCCACAACAGCTTTTCGAGATTACACGAAACAAAAATCTATTATGTTGCTCTCAATACAAGATTGTTAGCACTACAAACTCATTTCATACTATTTTCAAATTTAAAGGTGACAAAATAGTACACCCCAGCGACTGCTACAAGTTAAGGATTTCCTTTACTTTATTCATTTCAAGTTTTCTCTGATTTTCCACCATGATAAAATTTTTCCCACCTTTATTTCTGATATCCCAGCACAAAAGCGTTATCAGTTTTGCATAGGGTTTACCACAATACAAATAATAATCGACTTGACACCAACCCTGAACATCTTACATACTTACTAACATTTTCTGGACTCAATTTTCTTTCAATTTGAGAATTTATATTCAATCATCACACTGTTACTCTCCACTTGGCAGAACAGAAGTTTCATTGTTTACTGTCATCCTTTATCCTCCTCACATAAGTCTGACAATAACTACAATAGCCCAACAAGTTCCTTATGACCATTTTTTTTTTTTTTTTTTGCAATACATGGAGAACAGTATTACTGCCACACACAGTTTATAAAATCAAGAACGGTATAAATTATTTAATTTTTTGTGAAAATTATAGTAAATGTTTTTAATCTGAAAAAAAAAATACAGATACAACTTGAAACAAACAGAAACTGTATTAGGTTCATTAAAATAAAATTCACATATGTATAATAGCGAAAAACAAATCCTGAATGTTGTGTCTACTTGAAGAAGTGACCCAATTAAATACAATTACTGATGAGTACCTCCTGATTCATGTCCAGAGGCTTGATTAAGCTTCTAAAATCTACATCCATGACCAACATGTCAACATAAAAGTCACGAACTGAGATGAGAAGACACACGGGTGGCAACAGAAAAACCACAAAAAATTACTATGTAAAAACAAATGTCAATACAAATAAACTCAGTCCCCAAATACAATAAAAACTATACGCAGCAACTGAGGAAGTCTTTAAATTCAGTTAATATGGCCTCACAACAGCTGAAAGAACAGTTACCATGCTTTAAAAACACTAAGAATTAAAAAAATGAACAAAATACAGCTGACTCAAATGAATTGCGTTAACTCTTACACTTAAGTGCAAACACATAAAACAAACAGAAAAACAGCAGAAATTGCAATTTTAACCAATCAGCAACATTGGGAAAGCACAACTCCATGCAATGCTGCAAACCCCATTTACAGATAATGTTCTCGCATTCCTTAAGACAAGAACAATCTGGAGATGTTGCTTGCATCTTAAGTACTAACTACGGCGCACCTTCCTCATTGCTAGGGCCCCACATTTATGGTACCTAAATAAAACACTGGTTTTGTCATTAAAATATTTTCATTTTGTCAATTAAATTTTATAGCAAAAATGCAGGTGTTATTACTAGAACATGCTATCTTGCTCTTTGATGTATTTTCTGGTTTAAAATTTGTTTGCTAGTAATAATTTTAATCAAACGATGAGACAATTAAATCCTCCCCAACACCTAGCCGCCACATTCCTATATATTTAGCACCATAGCATTAAGCTAAACAAGTATCAGACCTCTACATCCTGCACAGCACCTATGTGGCACACACAGTAGTATTTTCAATGTTTGTATTTCCCACTGCAGCCTAGTAGAGCATCTCACCACGTAGTTCACCCGTTACAACACACAGCTCGCTGAATTAAGTTTTTACTGACAATTGCTAGCTGAAGAAGCTGGTCCAGCCAGTCAAATATTATCATGCATTTACGCATGCAAATGTGCCAGCCTACTACGTACATATTTATGTATCTGCAAGTACCAACCTGTGGGTAATTTATATTTTTGCTTTTAAAATTACAGGTGGTGAGCATTTTGTTACTGGTCCTCTCAGTTCATGTGCACATAAACTTCTTGCAAACATAACTGGTTTACGTAAACTGTACAATACAGTGGACTTCATATCTACAGTTTTTCAGGGGCTGTTGAAAAATTTCCATACTTGCAGGATTTCAGTAGATGAAGGTTCTAACATATACATCAATAAAATACAACTTCTAAGCTTATTAGACTTCATGTTGAGTATTATGAGAGGTATATATTATCAATGAATAAAGTTTAACTAGCAAACACAAAAAAAATTGGAATAAAGAAAAAATATTACTGTATTAATATTACTGTAAATAATACTTTAAAAAACATTTCACCTCAGCTTGTTTAAATAAAGAATATAACATTTTCAAAATCCTACTTATATTATAAATGCGAAAGTCTGTGTGTGAGAGTGTGAGTAAGTGTGTGAGAGAGAGAGAGAGTGTGTGTGTGTGTGTGTGTGTGTGTGAGAGAGNGTGAGAGAGAGTGTGTGTGTGTGTGAGAGAGAGAGAGTGTGTGTGTGTGTGTGTGAGAGAGTGTGTGTGTGTGTGTGAGAGAGTGTGTGTGTGTGTGAGAGAGAGAGAGAGAGTGTGTGTGTGTGAGAGAGAGAGAGAGAGTGTGTGTGAGAGAGAGAGAGAGTGTGTGAGAGAGAGAGAGAGAGTGTGTGTGTGAGAGAGTGTGTGTGTGTGTGTGTGTGTGTGTGCGTGCGTGTGTTTGTTACCACTCAGCTCCATAACGGCTGAATGGATTTTGATGAAATTTGGTATAGGTACTTTAGTTCCTGGAATAGGACATAGGATACTTTTTATCCAGAAAAATTGTACGGTTCCTGTGAAATAACAAAATGTAATTCTGCAACGACTGGGAACGTGACTGAAATATTTTTCTCCTTTGGTGTCAGAGTTCATCAGGCCACCCAAGGACCTCTGAATTGGCTTAACGACTGCTATCATTCAATAAAAATTTGGTTGCTGATGCTGTCATTGGAAGCAGTCCCTTTCCCAATTTCTAATGTTAAGTTGAAGTGTGTCTTGTGAGTGTTGAAAGAGCACTGGTCAAACTGAACTGTCTTCTTTCATTCTCCCCCATGACTGGAGTTAGGCATAGGATAGATGGTTGGGTGAATCAAAGTGTGAAGTGGTAGGTAGGGGCTCTGAAAGGTAATGAGGTAGGAGGTTAGAGGTTAGAGGAGGTTCCTGAAGTTTGGTTTCGTAGTTCCCAACACTCCCTCTGTGTATGGCCGAAGTTGGTAGGATATGTTTTCCCTGTCTCAAATTCTCTGTCCGTAGCAGGTCTAGATGCGGTGGATCAAACAGAGGTTGTCGAGTAGAGAAGTGCAACTTCTGGTTCCCATTTGACGTAGTGAATATTGACAGCTGGGTATCATGCTCGTGAGCACTGTCAGAATGACTGGTAGTCAAACGAGGACAGCCTGCACGGCCAATGCACCAAGCACTTGATGCGGAAGTGACCCCCTCCCTCTTAGGGCGCAACTACTCCCGCCCCTAACTGTATTGTATCCCTACTCTGTTTCCCTTCCACCCCTATTGTTGGGTATTGCCTGGTATGGCTGGCTGTGGTAATTACGGTGGGCAAAACTGCAGGCGAAAATGGTGGTAAACAATGGTTGTTTCGGAATTCGAACTACACTCTTACTACTTGCAATTATGTATGCCCATATAAAGTTGCTGCAGTTTTTATTGCCCATTAAGAAAAGAGGTTTGGCACCCATGACATAATTGTCTAAGTGGTGCAAAAACGTAAATATTAAATATGCTCCCTGCCGCTATCTGTCTGACACATACACACAACGTGGTGTAAGCTAGGGCGGTGCAATGGGCATGGCAGCCAAGGATTCTGAAGGAGTGTCGGTTGGCTCAGCTTTGCTAATACTATTCTCTAGGCGAAGGCGCCCAAGCTCCTCAAAAGGAAGAGAGAACTCAGAAGGTAAAGGTCACTGGAAATCAACTGGTGTTTTTCGGGCTGCGGCACCATATATAGACGCTTTGATTGGCAAGGGCTGTGCGGTGATCTCTGCTAGCACGGCCATTTCCACTCTGCCAAAGAGGCGTAGCAAGACTGTGCATGAAAGAGGGTGGCGGTAGAAGACTTGTCTGGCACACGTGCACTGAGGGAAGTAGGTTTGTGCGGGAAGTATTGATGCTCATTTAGAGACAATATTCCTCTGCATATCCTTCCCTGACTGGCTGCACTGAGGTCTGGAATAACTGTAGGGTTGACAAGAAGAGCTCAGCGGAGGGGTGAATGGCCAAGGTAATGATATGCGTCAGCTTCATGAATGAGTTGGTTTTAAACTACTTTGCGATTATCTTGACGCACCACGGACGACGTTCGTGAACCCTGCTAAGCCTCTGCCTCAGTATCCTCGCCCCCCAACCCGGGTTAATCCAAGTAGTCACCAGCATCCTGAAACATCACCACCATTACCTAGCGGTGAGCCCAAGATGTCTGCTGCCACCCGAGTGCAGGCCACCCGTTCTGCATGAGTAACTGCCTTGGCAACCTGGTAGCATTCTGCCTCTTGGAGTGGCATTCCAGCCCGGGACACCAAAAGCACATCCCACTTGCACAGCAGGGCAATCATCTCTCTCCTCCACTGCTCTCCCTCTTTCATTAGCCCCTGGCCGGACAGGTATAAAAAGGGCTAGCAAAGGTCCCTCAAGGCAGTTCATTCTTCACCTGCCTAGCAGATCAACCTGCTCACCTGACTGTCCATTGCCGAACATCTTCAATTAAGATTTGCCTGTAAGACCAACCGCCATCCTGGCACAACCAGGCTAGGCACCTAAAGTTTTTTTTGACAGGCGTCGCCCTCATCCTGCCATTCCTGCAAGCCATAGACCTTAGCAGTCAGATCACTCCTGCCCTTCAAACATCCTGGGCACAGGCTGGGATTGTATGTGAATTTATCAGAATAATCCCATATACCCATACCTCTGTCTTTAACATTCTCTTCACCTGGTTTATACCCAGTGATCCACCATCCTCTCAGACAAGACCGAAACCCTAAGTCCTTGAGGCTTACACTAGTCACATTAGGAACCACTCTCTATCACAGTCTGGGCATCTGGCTACCAGCAATAACACTGCTTCTTTGGACACCACTGGAGCTAACAGCAAACCCTCGCTAAAAAATCTACTCGAAGGAGACATTGTTACCAGTAATAAAGCTGCTTCTCTAAGCTTTCCAGGCAGTAGGCATAATGAGGCATCCCATCATCCCCTAGGCATATGTACAACCCCCCAAGTTGGAAACGTTACCCGACTCAGCTGAGTGTCTGGCTAGTAGCAAAACTAGGCCGATTCTCTGGGCATCGCTGTGTAAGGGAGCAGGGTTCACCACTATCAGGTGGTCCATTGGAGAGTGGACCAATCATTGGACACCAGCACCAGAGAGCGGCTATGGCTCTTTGGATAACACGCCCTTCTTAAACAGACAGTTAGGCCACCTTGTCCACCTACCAGAGCTTCTACATTGCCACATGCCCCACCATACAGCATGGAGGGTAATGGCTGAGAAGATAGCCACCGCTCAGGCTTTATGATCTGTGCGTCAATTTTCAAAGGGTCTATACACACTTGTGTGAAGGAGCTGCTCATCAAAGGTACGGTATCACCACTTCCACCTGGCAGACACCATCACAGAACAGTAGTACCAGCTCAGCAGGGTCAACATACTGCCCAGAGTATTTCAATGTACCGAGGCCAGAATCACCCTTTCTACCGACCCTGCCTAGGGGCCATCCATAGCCCATCACGCCTACTCTAGCTACAGTAGTTAAACACCAATTAGCATTCCCTGGGTATCTTCCATAAGCTAAGCCTTCTAATACAGCATCTGCGTTCACCCCTACTCATGCTAATATTCGCCCCACTCCCCTCTCTGCACCTCCATGGGCTGAAATATGAGTGATAGTAATACTGAAGAAGAGCTCCAGCCATTAAATTACCCCATTAATGGAGCAACTGTTTCAAGGCTCTCGGGGAGTGGAAGGGGAAGGTGATAAGGCTTGGCTCCTAAACCAATCCAGGTTGTGCATCAATCTTTTAGTGGTTAAATTAACGTACTACATAATTAAAATTGTTATTAAATCACTCAGATAAAATTTTTGCTAAGGGAATGTATTGGTGGGAATCTGCAACTAATTTTAAAGAATAGTATGTCACAGTCACATACACAAACTCTGTACTTGCACACAAACATGTCTGCATGGGAAAAAATACATACAAACAGAACATACAAAATATGTTCACTGGACTGAAAAGATCCCCTAGAATGCGAGAAGTGAATTCTGGACTCTCCTGATGAGTACCAGTAAGCGACTGGTAATTAACGCACACCACCATCATGTATGACAACTGTATTAAAATTGTGCCTTCCACTATGTACAGAAAAAAAAAAAAAAAAAAGAATTTTCTTGTTTTGCTTAATGATATAGGATACAAAAATTTTAAATTTCTACAATACAAAACCATTAGCATAACAGAGGTAATGCTAGTCTTTGATTGTAATTATTATACTTTGGAAGCTGCTACCTGAACAAATACAAGAACACTGTCGACATAAGAAAGTGACGGCAAACAAAGTAAGGTGAGTGTGCGAATGGCAAGAGCAAGTAGGAAGGTGCGCGTTGGTGGAGGGAGGACAAGCATGTGCACCTGCGGCAGGCTCGGGCTGAACGTCTGCGTCCTCACCTCCGCTGGCTGGCTCTGCACTGGACTGTGTGCTACTCTCCGTGCGCCGCAGGAAACCCAGGTAGCCAGTGCGTGCATACACCTCCCCTGTGTGGCCCGTCACCAGCCGTGCATTGAAGTGGTCTGCGTAGTCGCTCTCGTCTCCGTAGATTGTGAAGTAGCCACTGGCATTGTGGCTCGACTGCACCCAGATCTGTCAACACCATGTGAGTGTGAGTTTCACAGACTAAAGATGTCTTGTCATCTGTGCAGTACTCTATTTCACAATTTTCCAACAGTACTATGGCAACTACACCTAACAGTAAAATTAGTTTACATTTACCTTTCCAACATATTCATGTGTTCAAAAAATGTGTCTTCTGTAACTAAACTTTAACTTATTGTTAGGGCTCCACTTAACGGGAAATAAAATGAGGTGATTCAGTCCTTAAAATTTTACCATTTCATCAAAAAAATATTTTCATTTTATTAAATTTTATAGCAAAAAATGCATGCATTATTATTAGAACATAAATCTTTTGTTTTTATAAAAATTACAATCAAACTCAATGGAGTTTGTTATTGATTAATTTTAATCAGCACATATTTAAGTGCAAAACATTCAAAAATATTTAACAATAATCCCATGTTCGAAAACAAATTAAGCGTGCCACTTCAACCACAGGTCTTCAAACTAAGATCAGTAACTCAGATATCCCTCAGGGCATGGGCATGGACAAACTCTGAACTATTCTCAACTGTGGACACAAAAATTTCAGGCCTCATCACCACTCACTCAAAACTTGTTCTCCAAACCACCCAGATTGGTCTTCAAATGAGAAAGGGTTGCACGTCTGTCACGTTTAATGATTCTCGTCAGTCGTCATTTGTCCCGTTCATTCACAATCTTTTTTTGGCCGCAGCGATGTTGAAGATTTGATGTTTTACCGGATTCCCGATATTCACGGTACATTCATGAAAGGGTTGTACGCGAAAATCCAAATTTTATCACTACCTCGGAGATGTTATGTCCCATCTCTCGTGCGCCGACTATAACACCACGTTCAAACTCACTTAAATCTTGATAACCTGCCATTGTAGCAGCAGTAACCGATCTAGCAACTTCGCCAGACGCTTGTTGTCTTATATAGGTGCTACTGACCGCATCGCGTTTCTGTGATTGGTTCCATACCTCTGCTGTATGCATACGCATGCCTATACCAGTTTTTTTGGCATTCCAGTGGTATTAAAATCCACAAATTATTGATGACTTAACTAGAATTAAGCATTAAACTACTTATTTTGAACATATTTTCCTTGCTTGATTTACATTTTGACATTCAAAAGATTAAATGACAGATGCAAGGAGTCATGAATTTTCTTGTCCAGTAAAACAATTGGACGCTATGGGATGAGGTAGACACAAGCCTTAATTACATAATATTTCTGTCAATCATAGTACATACAAAATTTTTTTTAAAGTACAGAAAGAATTTCATGACCAAATTTCAAAGCTGGTCAAGTTACCCGATAGAAGCACAAATTAAAAATACAATACGCAATAAAATCTTTTCACTTATATTACATTAGATATTTCTAAATATTTTTATGAGAGAGAGAAAGAGAGAGAGAAAGAGAAAAAAGAGGAGAGAGAAAGAGACGATAGCGAGTGTGTGTTTGTGCGCATGTGTCTTTTTTTTTCTTTTTTTTTTCCTGCACGTGAAATAACATGCTTACAAGGTGACCAGGGCCCGGCACCAAAATGACACAGCGAAAGTTTTGCTATCCAGCACCAGATTAAAGAAAGCTATGCTGGTGAGAGGANGGCCCGGCACCAAAATGACACAGCGAAAGTTTTGCTATCCAGCACCAGATTAAAGAAAGCTATGCTGGTGAGAGGATGCAAGAGGAAACACACCTCTCCAAGGTGGGAGTCGCCACACTGGCCCTTAGTTTCGGGGTTGGCAATGATGACCTTGACCCCCGGCAGCAGCTTGCCAGACTCCATGAGGCAGAGGGAATGAGGGCTGCCACGCTCCACCAAGGACACCCGGTCATTGCGCAGGGCTCGCAGGTCCACGTAAACCGTCGAGGGCTCAGGACTTGACGCACCCTGCAACCAACACAACCTTAGACTGCCTCCACAGTCACACTGGAAATTCCTGCAATAGCTGGTTAAAGGTTAGCTGCTCACATGCATTTCTGAAATAAACCTTTCATAAAGAAATTACTTACAGCCATCACATGTACAGTACACCTCTTAGGAGTCACTTTGATGTTTATAGATTAGAGTGGAGTTTACACACAATTTCACTAAAATGCAGACTACTTTCATGAGAGTTTCAAAACAAGTTTGTTTACCCTAGGTCTAAATTAAGAGCAAATGCATTAAACTAATGACATTGACTGAAAAGTTACAACCATAAATACTGTAATGAGTATAAGACAAAATGAAACTAAGCGCAATGGCAACCAACTATTTACAACATTCAACATCAGTAAATCAGTTGGCTTGATAATTTTTTATATTGAAATGAATCCAGTAACATAAAAGGATTTTCAAAATGTTGAATTTAAAGATGCTTATGAAGATTTTTCTAAACCAGCTATGTATATTAGTTCTTTTTGTTTTCTTCTTTATGAACTCCACAAAATCAACAACTCTTGACAAATATGCGAAGGATTCATCAAAAATCACTTCAATTTCTACTCCAGAAAACTGTGTATACCTTATATCTTTAATTTATATCACAANAAGGATTCATCAAAAATCACTTCAATTTCTACTCCAGAAAACTGTGTATACCTTATATCTTTAATTTATATCACAATTTTGGATGAGTTGATATTTTCCAAAATACTACTTGCTTACTATGTATAAAGAAAGTTGTGATTGGACACAACTGGACTTTAACTCAAGCCCCACGCATATTCAACAACATTATTTGCATAAAACATTTTTACATTTTAAAATGTATATGTCAACATTAAGCAGTAACAGGTAAATTATTTTACAAACATTGATTAAAAAAAATATTATATTACTATGGATGATATATATTATTGAAGATTCTTAAAGTTCATGCATTTAATTAAATTAATTGCTACAAAATAGAGGCACAAATACTCAATTATTTACTGCAGCATAATTAACCCAATATATCTAACTTCTAAAAATACTTCTTCCAAACATTAATGTGAAGTATTTGTGTTGGTATTTTCATTACCTGTAACTAAATTCTCCATAAAATTATTTTTGCACAAGTGTGAGAATTTTTCCAAGTGCACTACCAGCTCATCTCACATCAAAATTTTTTGTCCTGGGCATTAAAAACAGTCCTCTTCTCTGGTGTACCATACTAATTGGTTCATCATTAAATGACCGNAAAATTATTTTTGCACAAGTGTGAGAATTTTTCCAAGTGCACTACCAGCTCATCTCACATCAAAATTTTTTGTCCTAGGCATTAAAAACAGTCCTCTTCTCTGGTGTACCATACTAATTAGTTCATCATTAAATGACCACTTAGCCCTCATTACATTTTACTTACTGTTTAGTACACTTCCAAAGACAAGTGTAAAAATTAACACAGACAGTGATGTAATAGAAAGGATACATGGCATCCATCAAGCAACACTGCCAAATTTTAGAAACATAAACATGTTACCATTTCACAATTTCTAGCTCTAATGAAAGGAAAAGCAGAACCGATAAGAAAATGGAAATTCTAATGGACACCTATAAAACACTATTTTTTTAATTAGCAAATAACATGGTAACACACTATTTCTTTGTGTAATTTGCTGCCAACATTGCTATTAGAACAGCAGTCTGGTGTCTGAAAATACACACACTGTACATAATTACAGGCTGGGATTTTTTTTTTCCAAAGTCTGATATAAGGACATAATTAACTGCAAAAAAGCTCTAGCAGCGGCAGTGGACGACACAGTTCTATAATAACAACAAACCTGGAGGCAGATGGCAACATTGACACGGCAACCGAAGCTGGTGGAGACAGCGCGGGGGCTAAGCCCCAAGGCGGAGAACAGCTTGGAAAAGCTTGTGGTGAGTGTGATGCGAGGCCGCTCCTCCGCCACAACCACGCATGTGCGTACGCAGCCCAGGCCGACCCCGCGCTGCTTCAGCTGGTTCACTGATGAGCCCAGCCCCTTTGTGCACAGCTCCATCACCCCTACAACACAACCACCAGGCCTGAGTCTCAATCAGGAGTGCCACTGCAGATAGATATATCTCTTTCTCTCTCTCTCTGACAGACACAGGCATACAGTGACAGAGAGAGAAACAGACAGACGGACCGAGAAACAGACACACGGACAGAGAAACATGCGCACACGCACTCAGCCCACTACCTCTTTTATACAAACTGAATAGACATACATAAATAAAAGTTTTCACATATACTTATTATTAACATCATCTGTTTTTCATAAAAATATTCCGTAATTACCTGTACAGTATTTCACCACATTATAGCTTCCCCCATCCTTACACACAATGTATTTCAAATAAGTAATTTGTTTCACTGTATTATTAACATCTAATGCGTGCTTGTGTGTGTGCGTGATGGCAAGATAGAGAGAGCAAGAGAGAAAGAGAAAAAGAAAGAGAAAAAGAAAGAGAAAGAGAGAGAGAGAGAGAGAGAGAAAAAGAGAGAGAGAGAGAGAGAGAGAGAGAGAGAGAGAGAAAGAGAGAGAGCACGTCCATGCATGCAGCCACTTGGGGNAAGAGAGAGAGAGAGAGAGAGAGAGAGAGAGAGAGAGAAAGAGAGAGAGCACGTCCATGCATGCAGCCACTTGGGGGTTTACACTTCTATGCATGCAAGGTCATTGGTTCATTTTACACTACAAATTTGTTCACTGTTTTAGCTTGGTTTGAAATAAATGCATACNTGCATGCAAGGTCATTGGTTCATTTTACACTACAAATTTGTTCACTGTTTTAGCTTGGTTTGAAATAAATGCATACATATAAAGTTCCCACAGACTAATGAGAAAGCTTGTTATTGATAAAACGTCACACGATAGCATGCTCATAACTAACCTACATTTGGTTTCAATTGAATAACAAATTCTGGCCACATGGTTACTGCAGAAAAAATGTTACAATATTCTTGTGAACAGAGTTATTGTTTTTACAAAGTATTATATAACGAGAGTCTGACAGAACAGTTCATTANTGCATGCAAGGTCATTGGTTCATTTTACACTACAAATTTGTTCACTGTTTTAGCTTGGTTTGAAATAAATGCATACGTATAAAGTTCCCACAGACTAATGAGAAAGCTTGTTATTGATAAAACGTCACACGATAACATGCTCATAACTAACCTACATTTGGTTTCAATTGAATAACAAATTCTGGCAACATGGTTACTGCAGAAAAAATGCTACAATATTCTTGTGAACAGAGTTATTGTTTTTACAAAGTATTATATAACGAGAGTCTGACAGAACAGTTCATTANTTACAATATTCTTGTGAACAGAGTTATTGTTTTTACAAAGTATTATATAACGAGAGTCTGACAGAACAGTTCATTATCACGTAATCACAATCATCATTTTGAGATATGCCATACTATTTTACATCAGAATTCAAGTATTACTTTCTACATCCTCTTTCTATCTTTCACTTTTATAAGTGCCCATCATTGATGCTTACTCTATTACTCATGAACTTAAATCTCTTAAAATAAAACAATAATAAATTACCAAATAACAACTAGCACTGAAATTAGAAAATTTATAAATGACTATAAATAAAAATTTAAATGAAATTACTTTTAAATTTTGATTACTATAAATAAAAATATGTAATTACAAAATTTCAAAGATAATTTGAGAGCCTATTCAAATCACATTTACTAAATCCATTTATAAAATTTAAAAAATATGAGTGAAAAGCATAGGGACTTCAAATATGCAATCACTTCAAAATCACAAGGAAAGAGATTGAGCGACAACTGTATCTGCTACTTACCATAGGAACAGAATGTATCCCTCACTCGATACTGACTGACCGCTGTCAGCCACAGTGCAGGGTTCACCTCCACCTCCGAGGGTGGAATCAGGATTGAATGATGTCCTGAGTAGATGCTGCAAGTAAAACTCACCTGTCACTCATGTATTGATCCATATGCTATCAAGCTGTAATGACTACCTACTCCATTGAGCTATGAGCTTGTATGTTCAGTTGCATATCAGTATTTTGAGGTATTTTGAGTGGCTNATGACTACCTACTCCATTGAGCTATGAGCTTGTATGTTCAGTTGCATATCAGTATTTTGAGGTATTTTGAGTGGCTACATATTCTGCTTCACATTTTTTATTTTTGAAACTGCTAACTAATTTAAGCACTTTTCTGCATAAACAGCAATGTAAAAATAAAAAACTTAAAAATCCATTTACCTTAAAAGAAAACTGAAAATATTTGGATGATAAGTAATGTAATAAACAGTTAACTTGGTTAATACATGTGTGACAGCACAAAAGTAAAAAAATTACACTCCAATAACATATGTAACAGAAATATGGACATAAGTTCTTATCTGTTATCAGCTATTTTTAATTTTTAAATAAAATAAATGCAATGACAAAAAAAAAATAGCTTGACTCATCCAGTACAAAAAAAAATTGCATGAAAGCTCATGATATATGTCTTTAACAAATTTAAATTACTGGTATTTAAGTTTAAAGTTAGCATCCTGGATTTCACCGTTTTCATGCCAAAATTCTCTCCAGGATTGACCATCTTTATTTTGCAAACATTACCTAATAAAAAAAAAACCAGCATATGACAACCAAAAGATTCAACTCGTTATGTTGAATTCAAAACTCAACAAATGCAATTGAACTGCATCCAAAACATTTGAATCAGCAACAGCCACTATCACAAGGTATAATTAAAGACAAAATTGTACTGGTAGATTGCAATAAAAGCAAAATAGCACTGAAATCCATGTTAATACACCTTGTAACACCAAAATTTAAGTTAGGATACAAAATAAAACTTAATTAACCAACAACTTTACTTTATCGGTGGAACTTCAACTACTTACTATTTGTAACAAATTATGTTCAGAATATTTTGGTAAGATACTGACCAAAGGGAATATACATTGTCTAGAAAATTCAACATTTGTATAAGAAAATACATTATTAAATATGTCGGTTATTTTATTTTGAAATAAATGCTTACTCTTCATTACATAATTCTTTAAATGTAACGTACTACGAATTTTAAGTGAAAATGTGTTTAAATATGCATTTTTGTCAACTATAAAACATTACAAATAATAAAAACAAACACCAAAAATCTAACAATTTTTAATAAAACAAAATTGAGCTAAAAGCAAAACTAGAAAATCTTGTCCCTAGGTATAATTAAATCTGCAATAACTACTTTGAAACTGCATTCAACCAACCCTGTAAATAACGTTCGTTTGCTTTGAAAAAAATTTGCATCGTCTTAAACTTGTTAAATTTCAGCATTTTTGCAAAATCTCAGATTCTGTTTAGTATAAACAATGATGACACAACACAATGTTAATGCTCCTGTATATCGTTTTTTAACTAAAACCTTTTTTCTACATTGCTTAAAAAATAATAACACGGTTTCACCCTTGTACATGATTTAAAATGAATCATTATTACAAAATCACAACAGTGCAAAAACATAAAATAATTATTTCCCACACTAACATGTACAACCAACTGAACACAAGTAAATTATAACTATTTAAAATAAATTGTGTTTTCAAAATTTTATAAAATAAAGTGTGTGTGCAAAATTTTATAACATAATTTGTATTTTCAAAATTTTATAAAATAATTTGTACAAATTTTTTTTTATCATACATGTTTTTATTTAATATTGATGAGAGTGAGATAGGTAAGATAAAAACATAATTTTTACCTGCTTTTATTTACAGGCTACTTCAAAATAATATGCAAACTTAATAAATAAAAACTAATCGTAACCAGTGTGAGTGCAGACGCCGCCCATGCTGGATAATGTATAATACTCAGGGTAGGTGAAGTGTTTGGAAGAGTATAAGCAGGATAGGGTCAACGTACCTGCTGAGGCACCAGAGAGCGAACCCCAAGCCGCAATATGGGTCGAGGCAGAGGGCGATGTGGCGCGAGGGGTACAGCTCGCACGCTAACTTCATGGACCTACAGAGCGACGTGACAGCAGCATGCGACATCTTGATTCCCGCCAGCATACCCGTCGTCGACACACTGAGACACAGCACTAGCGTAACTACACGCCTAGCCATACTCTATGACAAGAATCACTACAAGCTACATACAAACACCTGACTACAGGTTTTACTTGCATGGTCAATTAGAGGAAGCAGGCAGATGATTCGTTAGGCATTTGCTGGTATTTTCCAAACACCTAGCCTGCTGCTGTTTGCATTCTTTGATGCTGCATAACTATTGTATAACTTAACAATATATACTATTTTTGTTCACTCCATCTAGGTAAAAGGATTAAATAAAACTAGTCTTCTCATGGGATTCAAATTTTTTTAAAGTAATTTTCTTCTACAAGCACAAGGTAGTCCGACATTTATTAACCTGCAAGTAGCTACAGTAACATGTCCTTGAATAAAACTAAACATTTTGGAACAGATGAAAAAATACATTGGCAAGAATTTTTGGCCAATAGCACGTAAAAATAACAACTTGCACTAAAACTTGGAGACTATGCTGGACAAAAAATTACTAAACAGTACAATTGATATTTAAAAAAAAAAAAACTCATTTTCCCTTGTTTATCTCCTACACTAAATCACCTTTCAAAATCTCAGAAAAATATTTTAAGCAGTGAATAGCATTTGATATAATTGGTATCTCNCCTACACTAAATCACCTTTCAAAATCTCAGAAAAATATTTTAAGCAGTGAATAGCATTTGATATAATTGGTATCTCGGTGAACAGGCAAGAACTGTGAAGTTATGTGTGAAAAAACTGAACTGATACTGTTTGAAATAATTGTAGAAAACCACCACCGTAATGCAGATGGGGTCAAACTCAAAACCTCACGAATACACAGAAGATATACTCAGCATATGATGGAATATACGTACTGACTCTTCACAAAAAAATAACACTGTTAGCGCTGGGTTGTCTATTCTCTTGCCAGTTAAAAATTTCAAATTAAAGTAAGCTATAGTTGTAATTAATATCCAGTTACTTTGCATATCTGGAATAATTTTAACAATGTTCGGGGCGACAAAAATGATTGTGTGATTATTGTGGAGTGCGAATTCCCCACAGTGTAATCAAACACATTTTTTTCCATAAAAGAAAACACAAATACATAACAAACACATCTGCCACAGACAAAAAGTGTGTTCCTTTCAATGAATTTCTACATGTTTCGCACCCGCGGCAAAACTATTAACTGGAACTGAAAACTGAGAATCAAGTACCAAAATTCAAGAACCAAAACAGAGAGTCAGAAGTGGAAAAAAATTTAAATTGTCCCATTACGAAAACACAAAATTTATAAACAAAGCAATTAAAAAAATTACTTCTACTCAAATTAAATGTTGTAATGACACACTATATATCGGGATACCTGGTTAAATTTCTTTCGCTTTGGAAGGCTTCGTAATATTTTATCGGGATTCAAAATTAATGCAGTGGGAGTTCATTTATCGTGGTAGTTATGTTTATCGGGCATACATTTCAGGAAATCTTAGTTTTGTTACGCGTCAGCATTAGANTTCATTTATCGTGGTAGTTATGTTTATCGGGCATACATTTCAGGAAATCTTAGTTTTGTTACGCGTCAGCATTAGACGATAGAAGCTTTCCTAACTGCAGGTAGACAGTTTTTATTCTAGAAGGTTTGATTATTTTTTACCAACGATGCAGTTCGGATGGCTACGCAGTTCGGCTGGCATGGGAAAGGAATGCCGGCCCACGCCATGCCCTTATTTGGGGCGAGGAGAGGGGATAGGCACGCAGCGACAAATACTCTGTGTGCCTATCACTGGCTAGCAGTAGACAACCAGCACTCGCCGAGGCCGCGTCAGGCGTAAAAAATAACCCCCACACCAGCAAACTTTATCCTACTCGATTATTTCTCCACCGGTGTAGGAGGTCACTACCTGTATTTTCTTCTTACGATGCCAGTTTTCAAAACGTAAATTAACAATAAACTACTGTGGCGCTGCTCTCTGTTTGTCAGTGAAACTGTTCATGACTCTGCATACCTGACAACTGCATGAGAACTGTTTTATTTAAATGATAAATAAAGGTACAAAGTAATAAACAGAAACTGGACTTTATTTTCGTATTTTTTTGGTGCCTTTAACGTCTCATGTTTCTGACGATTGAGCTAATTGAACTGTAACTTCCAATGCCGATCCCAGACACTGCAATGTTACAAACATGACAGCCCATATGTGGGGAGACGTTACGTTTACTTTATAATAATACAAACAGTACGGCACTTTGTGTAACACATGCACAGGGAAGTGGAAATACCAAATTGTCACGTTCTAATAAGTAAAATGCCAACAAGGCATTACTCCAACAGACTAACATCTACAGAAATCAAATACTTACTTCAAAATTTATGACTTTCACTTATCTCTCTGTTCGAAACTTATATCAACATGTTATTTTAATAATGTATACCAGATTATGGTAATAAAATAAATCACTATAGTCCCAGATATTTATAAATGATTTTATGTATTGTGAACAAAAAAAAACTTCTCTATAGAATACACATTAGTGTACTACTGTAGTGTTGTAACCTGGCTCAAATAAAATAACAATGTTTTTAAAGAAGCCTAAAATATTTTATATATGATAAGATTATTGACTCCAAATTAATTCAAAATGTATGCGGATACAACTGTAAGACTTGTATTATAAAAAAAATTAACACACAATCTTCAAAATGGTTTACGTAACACAGTTTAAAATTTTTTACACCAACTAAACACAAAACCTATATGATTAAAAATTTTATTTCATAACATTTTTACATGATTACCAAAATAATATTTTGTTAAAAGTTAATTGCAGAAACATTATGTGTTATTAAGTTTTCATTAACTACAATTACCATATGTGAAAACTGTTTATGATCTAAAAACAAGCAAATCTTTCTTCTTATCTTGGTTACTGTTTCTAATAAGCAAGCCCTCTGAAAGGAGATAGTGGTCATGAAAAAAGTGTTTTATTACCTGAAGTCAAGGTACGCCAACATCTCAGCAGTAGGTGCTCGGTACATCACAGGCAGTTTCTTCTTGGGCATGTCGTCAGTGTCAAGCGTGATGGGCCATGACTTTATATCAACAACATTGCTCGCTTCCTGTCACAACCAACACAAATTATGCATTAATAACATTTAAAAGACCATACTGCATTACAGAAAAAAAATAACGGGAGAAAAAGCCGCCAGCAGCATATCTATAACTAGCTTCATGTAAGCAAGATTTTCCCAGGCAATTGTACCTCTGATGCACTTACAGGTTGTTCACGGTAAAGTGAGCACGTTTGAGGCCCTAATTACTTTTTTCTTTCAGACATTTGTTATCCTTTAACCACTTTTTAAAATAAATATGTATGGCCATGTAAGTAATATACACAGTGTGTGTATTCCACCGTACTCTTTAACGTCCAGGGTTGNTAAATAAATATGTATGGCCATGTAAGTAATATACACAGTGTGTGTATTCCACCGTACTCTTTAACGTCCAGGGTTGAAATAAAATAGATTTATTAACTATTATGCCAAATGAGAGGGCTTTCAAAAGTGCTCCCTTTACCGTGAATAGCCTATATATGCAAAATATGTATTTGTTTAAATGAAAAGTGTCGGCATTCAGGTATAGGAGTGGTAGAATCTTTAATACTGGAACCTGCATAGGTATCTGGTTTTTTCAGCACTGGGTCTTCACTAGTTAAAATACTATGTAATTTTTGTTTCTTTCAATTGGTTTCAGTTGGTAACAGCATTTACTTCTTCCTTATTCAGTACATTCATTTAATTTTCCTCATGTTCTTAATGGAAATGATTTTTGTAACTAATGTATACCACTTATGGTCACCATGTGTTGACAATGCTTCATAAAAAACTTAGAAAATATTAAGATTCTCATAAAATTTTCTTTATAGTCAAGTTTTCTCAATTTTAATTTTTGATCAGTTTCATGAAATTCAGTAATAAATACTATATTTTCATTTATCTCAATGAAAAGTTATGCCTGCACATTAATAGAAACTTAGTGTGTATTTCTAAAAAAAAAAAAAAACATAAAATCTTGCAACAAGAAATCATGTACATTAGTAAAGCTTGCCTTTGACTTGAGCAATTTGATGACATTCTGATTCGACAGCACCAGCACAGATTTGCTGACATCGACTATCATCCTGACCGTGGGTAGCGTTGTCTGCAAGTTCTGTGGATGCGGAGGTCGAATCGTCACGGGAACAGCACCTTAGACATAGAAACAGTAACTGTAAGCTATGAGGTCTGCGAACCTGTACTTTCAGTTCGAGCCAAGCTCGAGCGAGCCTACTGAAAAGTTCCAGAGCTTCGAACTCGAGCTCTTTTATTGCTGGAAAAAAAGCCAGTTTTATAATAATGGTTTTTATATGCAGTTTTAAGGAATAATTTTAACAGAACATAACTAACTTTAAAAACATAGTTTTGTTTGATAATAAGTAGACCCGCTTGTTATGTGTCTACAAAAATGTTTCCATGATTTCCTCAGTTTTGATTAAATAGTTTCAGTATGATTTTACTACTTTTTATAAACTTTCCATGATTTTTAAAATTTAATAACACACTATTAAATACGTGTAAAATTAATTTTCGTTCAGCAAAATATTGAAGTGCTTGATTTTAAGTAAATGTGTTGAAATTTTATGGTGGAAGTATGCCAGTTCAATAAATTAAATATTTAATAGTCAATGTATACAGTACATGTGTGTGCATATAAAAGCATCAGTTGACATGAATTTATAAAATAAAAGGAATGACATACATCACCAGCGTAATTCCACACAGAATATAAGACCATGTCCCAACTTGAAAGTAAGCTCACTCTCACTGTCCATTCTCACTCTAAGTACATTCTATCTTACTCTATCAAACTGAGATTTGTACCCTCTGTAAGCCTTCAGCATTGTGTTTCTGACGAAAAAGGTAAGAAATAGTCAAAAATAAAACATTGTTCGCCTGTCCCATTCTTTAAATAAATTAAGTGCTTTCTGAAATACCAACTTGTTTTGATTTTATATACAGGCTGAGTATAAAAGAATACCACAACTTTGAAGGTCTACAATATCAAAACCAAACAACCTACAACCTTGATTGACCAATCAAATGAACCGTGGAACCGCGAAGTTTGTTTACCATACATTCATAAATGTTCAATGTGACCACCATGAGCGGCCCGAATGACATCTACGCCATAATCAAACTCGTTTCACGCTCTTGTCAGCATGTCCGGTGTAACGGTTTGGATGGCGTTCGTAACTCTCAATTTGAGGTATTTAGGGGGTAGAGAACTCGCATTCGACACATCAATGTGAAGGGGACCATCTGATGTTTCCTTGCCTAGAACGAGGTAGACGATACCGTCATGTCTAGGCTGGTTTTTACCGATGAAGCANCTTGCCTAGAACGAGGTAGACGATACCGTCATGTCTAGGCTGGTTTTTACCGATGAAGCAACGTTCCATACAAATGGTAAGGTGAACCGGCACAACTTGCGGATATGGGGTCAGGAGCCTCCACATGAAACCACCGACACGAGCGTGCTTCCCCCAAAGTGAACGTGTTTTGCGCTGTATCCAAAGACACTGTTTTCGGAGCTTTCTTTTTTCACGAGCCCACTGTTACTGGAATCCCTTATTTGGACATGCTTACAGAGTGGTTGTTTCCTCAGTTAGAAGAGACTGCAAGGGACTTCATTTTCCAGCAGGATGGTGCATCACCCCATTGGCACCTAGCAGTTCACGGATACCTGAACGAGACGTTGCCGCAACACTGAATTGGTCGAGGAGCAGCTGGTGACTAGGCTATTCATCACTGGCCCCCAAGAAACCCGGGTCTTACCCCGTGCAAGTTTTTTCTGTGGGGGTACATAATGATCAAGTGTTTCGTCCACCATTGCCGGCTTACATTGACGACCTCAAAACGAGAATAACGAACGCCATAGCGTAGATGTCGTTTGGGCTGCTCATATTGGTAACATTGAACATTTATGAATGTATGGTAAACAAACTTCACGGTTCCATGGTTCTTTTGATTGGTCAATCAAGGTTGTAGGTTGTTTGGTTTTGATATTATAGATATTCAAAGTTGGGGTATTCCTTTATACTCACCCCTGTATTTGAGAGATCAAAAACTTAACAATTATGTCTAAAGCATTGTATTTAACAATATGTGCACACCTAACCTAAAAAACCCTGAACATGATCACATTGCAATTCTTTGTGTTCCGTATATTATGGAATATTATTGGTATTACACGTCACAATCGTAATGACTACATCAAGTCAATAAAATATTTCTAACACTGCTGTAGGAACAAAAAATGTGTGTCTGGATATTTGAGGTTAGACTTGAAAACAACATATCTACCACGGAGTGAGTGAAGAGATTTGGGCTGCTCTTAACAGTGAGGTCTTGAGAGCCGATGAGGGTGATCGAGGTGAGTATGGAGCAGCGCTGGAATGAAAGGGCGGGGAAAACAGGAGATCCCCGAGAAAACCCGCCAACCATAGGCATCGTCCGGCACGATTCCCACATGCGAAAATCCGCAAGTGACCCGGCCGGGGTTGAACTCTGGGCTACCACAGAGAGTAGGAGAGTGAGCAGGGAGTGAACATCCGCCATTCAATATCCCTCTCACATTCTCTCCACTGAGTTGGGACAGCAGAGAGGACTCTGTGACGTCAAGAGTGGGCGAAAGTGCTCTCTCTGAAACTGTGACACAGTTTAAATCTACATAAAAAAAAGCAACCATAACAAGAACTGGTTTACAAAAGACAGTAAAAATTTTTTTGGAGAGTGCTGCATTTTGCATCAGCACAAAAATTTAACTGCACTAACTTGAAAGATCCTGTAATTTATGAAAACTAGTTGAATTAATTTACATCAAGTTATGTACGTAATTTGTAGGTTATAATGGCATTAAAAAAAATATACCACTATATAAATTTATTTTTATTTGCATTTTCAGCCATAAAATCCAGTTGTGTTGAAATAACCTGTTAACCATTGTAGATTTCTGTTTACTGCACATTTCCTATTGAGGTTTGCAAAATGCACAGATGTGCTGGACCAATTATTGTTCATGTCTAAGTGCCGTTCTGTTGGAATTTGTATGTTAATGGCACACATGCTCTTTATATATGTATTGTAATACTTGCACACTGCAAACGTTAAAGTTTTGATCAAACAGTTCTCAAATAACAGAAGCAAATGGCATTATAAATTTTTTTTAAATTTAATTCGATACTATCAAATGTTGTTCCGACTAGTAATGATTCAGCCCAAACTTTTGCAATTTATCACTCTCAAATCAATTACGTTTTTACTACCTCACATGTGAATCTTTTTCACGAAACGTATGTTTATTTTGCAATTTGAAAGAACTAAAGCAAATTGAGTGGAAATTTAGTGATTTTGTGCATTAAAAAAAAATAAGTGCTCCTACGAATAATCTTATTTTTCTAACAAACTGTTTCATCGGCATTTGCATCTTATGCCACTTCATGATCCAGTTTTTATGTTAATTTTGATGGGGATTGGTGTTCATATATGCAGTTCTGAGGAATAATTGTAACAGTAACACAAATACCTTTTCAAAAATTGTTTCATTTATGAATAACGTCTTTTTTCATAACAAACATTTAACAACCTGCCCCGTCAAGAGCTGCATCTAATGCGGATTTACAGCCCAGTTTTAGCTAATTTTGTTGTTAATCAACATTCATATCTACATTTTGGAGGAATAGTTTTACCGGAATATGCGTAACTTTTAAATATTTATGTTTTATTAATGAACAATGTGTTTTTTTCTTTCATTAACAGCAAAACAATGTCTCATTGGTTGCCGACTGGATAAACCAATGTTCATATAGAAGCTCAAATTTTACGAGTCTGAAAAATATTTTGAGCCAAACTCGAGCTGCAAGCAGGTATTCAGCTCAGGCTCGAGTTTTTGAGTACTCTTAGACCTCTACTGTAAGCTATGTAGAACAGAGATTGTTTGAAACCTGCTATGCATTTAAACTTAATATTATTTTTGTATTTTTGAGTAACTATGAAAATAGATGGATACAATGTAAACCTGGTTAATATGCAGCCAAAAATGTTGTTACTGTATCTCAACCTTTAGAGGTTCGGTGGTGTGAACATACAATAGTGTTGATAAGGTTCATTACCTCTCTTCATGCCTTCACACTGAAGGGCACTGTCGACTGGACTACTATAGCTGTTGTGGCTGGCAAGCTATTTCTCAGGAATACTGAAGAAATTTCTGGCTGTGTGGCCACTGTGGACTGTGTAAAGCTTGTCACCTGGCATGCAGTCTTGTCAGGTTTTGATTCCAGGCTCATGCTTACAAACAACAATACGCCTGTGAACTGCCTAATGAGACGGCACTTTCCACACTAAGCAATTAGTGTGATGAATCGTATCAAAACACCTTAACCTTGCTCAAAATATTTTGCCGCTATACTGCTGAATCTTGGGCTGCCACACAAGGGTTCCACGTAAACCAAAAAAGTTACACTTGTGAATTCTCTACGAACCAAGCACAAGTTTTATGACATCTGGTTTAAGGTAAAATTAGTTTGACATAAAAGCTGCTCCTCGACTAAACTACCAGCTGGTATTAACATCAAAGATAAAAAAATCTAAAAATGAACTCACTGGTCCTTGTGTTAAGGTTAAAAGTTAAACTGCTAAATTGTTTCAGGTGATGGAAAAAGTACACTAATAAAGAAATAGGCAGGATTATAAAAATGGCAGATGTACATACCGACATAGAGACACCCATAGAAGGCACAGATGAGGTCGATACCCGGTGGGAAGATGAGCGCCACGTGGTCGCCAGTGTTTATCTTGCCCTTCTCGAGGAGTAAGTTGCCTACACGCTCTGCCTTCTTGTGCAGCTGCGAGCAGGACAGCACTGTAGCCACCGTGCCCTTTGAGTTGAGCAGCGTGAATATGACATGGTCTGCCGTGCTTTGGGCACGCCACCGCAGGATCTCCGAGATGAACTGGTACTACACACACGCACACAGACACATACACTTTCTGTGAAGAAGAGACATACATTTCTCTTGCAATAACACATGACTTATTACTTTGAGGTTAATGGTAGTGAATACTAGTACACAAAATTAATTAATGGTTATTGGATAATGATGACTGATGAGAGAAAACAATTAGGAAAGCCACACAAGTAAGGCAAAAAGCCAGAGCTCTATACCTGGGTAATTTGTCACCTTTTAGTTCTAGGTCAAACAAAATGGTTAGAATTAAAATACTCAAGTATCATAACTGCATTAACCTGTAAATTATTATGCAACACATTTACAAAACGGTCTGTTACTTCTTCCTGAAAATACTGTGTGTCAGGTAGCTTTGACACTTCATCGCACAACCATACCTGGCATCAAATACTCCTGAATTAAGAGGCCTATCCAAAATAATGGGAACTTAAGGGATTCTAATCCTACACAAATGAATACTATTTAACGACAGTCTGAAAGAAACCATTATAACACTGCCACCTGGGGGAAGGGCACCCTTCGGCTCTCCTTTTATCACCAAAATAAAGATGTCTTGCTGTCTGTCCATCATTAAAATAACATGCCATTACACACACATTAATGTCTGTCAGTATTAACACTGTATATAACTCACCTCCTCTTCTATAGTTTGCAAGTAAGTAATTCTGACTTAACTCAACCACTAGTATAAATATTCATTCATACGCAAGACCACGTCATCCCTTCCTCTCCTTGAATTACATCCTGGATCTGCACTGTGCCAACTGATGATACAAACTGTTAAATATTTGGGCCTGGTGCACGCAAAGAGCAACTATATTGAGAACAGTGCCTTATCCACACTTGCTCTACACCAGTCTGAATTCAGCAGGATGTGATAGTGTTAGCATTTGACAGACTCTTGTCTAAATCTATAGTTGGATAACGTGTTTCGATAAAGCAACCTTTCTGATCTCTTCTCTGTCCACCTTCAAACCATTACAAATTCAGGTTAATGCCAAACAAACACAATCAGGCCCACAACACAAGTTGCAATGCCTATATACAAAGCACAAGCTTCTCTTTTGCAAAAAAACACTTATCACAATGTTGACATTATAATGCGCTCATTTCTACAGGAGCTGCTAAATTCACAAAGTGAATTATCTTATTTTACTGCTTGTTTCGGCATGTTATAAATATTGTGGATGAGTAAGCAAACAAACAAGTAGAGTGTACCAATCTGCAAAGTTTATGAAAGTACAGCATACAATTAACGCAGAGTTCTGCATTCGAAAACGGTTTCTCTAACTAATGTACTGTGTACTACCTTCACAAAAACCAGCAGATTGTTTGTTATTTATCAGAGTTGGATATGAGTGTAAGTAGTGCAACAACCAAGAAGGTTATCTGAAGTGTAATTAAGTACTATATCATTTTTTTGGTGAACAAATTCACCATCAAAATGTTGACATGAAAAATAAATTATTATATTACCCTTTGTCGCACAGACAGCAAAATAAGTGCTGAACCACCCTGGTATAGGCAGTTCACAGTTATTTAAGCACTTTCGAAATCAACTTTTGAAAAATGTCACTGCCACTATCTGCACGTGTTTCAACAGGCGCTTATGCTGGCATGCATCCAGTGAAGTTGGTAACGACGAAGGGAATGCAATTCCATGTCATAATGATAGGCTAAAAGTATTAGGTAAACATTTGTGAATAGTGAAATGATTTATTCTGCTTTCTGATTTATAAATGTATAAAAGTGTAAAAGTGTAAGAATTGGCTAATTTGCATAGTCACCTCTCAATTCTAAGACCCTTCACGGTTCCTGGGAAAAGGGTTGTTATTTCGAGGATTGTTATTGCGAAATGGTCTTTATTTCAAGAGGGTCATTATTTTGAGAAAGTCGTTATTCCAGGGATCTTAGAATAGAGAGTTTACTGTATTTACTTTCATAATAACATCAAAGTTTCACTTGTCCCATGTATGAATAATGTGCTCAGGCCCATGGAAACGTTAATTTTACATAGGGTGGAAGAATGCACAATGTAGACCTTAACCAGGGCTTTCAAAAGTGCTCAATTTACTATAAACAGTTTATACATATAAAAACGTGAAAATAAGTGGACATGAAAAGCATCATGGACATACCTTCTTGGCAGAATCTGACTCCTCATCCACTATGCCCATATCCCTGCCCTGGGCAGAGGCGAGACGGTTACCCTGAACAATGTTGCCAACCATTACCGAGGCTGGCCCCACGTCTGTAACAAAGTCCGCAGCTAGGAAGCCACATTACAAAGAGTGATTTTACTGAACCCCACACACACACAACAAAAGAAAGATACAGATCCTGAGAATAAACCTGATGAAACATTGTCTTGAAAACAGCGCATTAATAATTAATTTACAAACAGCCATTAATAAAAGTTGGTTAGTTGCTAATCATAAAACCAAAATAAGAATACTTTGTTCCATCAGCTTTACAACTCAAGACCAAAAATGCATAACAAAAATCGCACAAAAAAAAAAAAGACACCACAAGTACAAACATTACTACTTGCATTATGTCAATAATTACGACAGAAGTAGAAATATGAGTAATTACTTCACAAATGCATTCCTCACAGTAATGTTAAATAGTAAATTGTAAGTGTTAAAATGCACCATATTAAATGCTGATATTTAAATAAAGCCATTCGCAGTACCCAAACATGCACAGCCAAAGAACATTTGATAGAATGAACACAAAATACTGACACATTGGATGCCTACAAAAATAAAACCATTTTGTCAATTGTTTTCTCCTTGTTGCAATAGTTCCTAAAAATTATTTGCACGTACTAAAGGTTACATTAAAACTGACAAGAAAATCTGCTTAGCCTTCAGCAACAATAAATACCAGACACTAGAATATATGGCTAGAATTGTGTTTCATTAGACAAAATTTAACTATTTTAACATTCATCCACAGATGATTTCAGCTACTTAAAGCCCAAATGTGCCACTATGACAGACTAGCACCATATCACATCCAAGCTCATCAACCTCAAGACAGGAAAACTGCTGTGCTGTTTATTGCCACCTCCTGCAATCTAAAAAAAATGGCCAATTCTTGCTTTGTAATTCCCATCTCTCTTCAGTATAGCCAACATGGCCTTCCATACTACCACTGGCTGAAAATGATGGACATGCTTCTAGCTGTGGCCATTTACCCTTGCATAGTACCCACTAACACAGCACACACTAATGCACAGCATTAGACCTACACAGTACCTAGTATCACCCAATACTTCCAGCAATACCTACCACATGGCACACACATTCTCTGGAAACCGCCCCTCCCCTCAGTTCCTTCCACCACTTGTATACCTCATGATGGAGACTCGAGCAATAATAGATGTACTGCGCTCATGAAAGCAAAGTTGGGTAATGCAATACATAGGGACAGTCTTCACCTCAACACCTACCTTACCACTGACAAGCACAACCTGGACAGTTTCTCCAGCCACACTAACACCATCCAAGAGGAACATGGCCACACATCAGCCAACTCTGGGCTTGCATACTCCCAGTAAGAAGGCAAAAATTGCTTTGGAATGAAATGGTTGGCAGGCTTCAACTAAAGGCCCCTTAAGTTCCTAACAGGAAACAGAGAGTGAACCAACTCAGCTTCTACTCGAGACTGACGCAACAGTGCTGACTGGTGACAAACATTTCCTCCTCTTCTGCCCTGTCAGGGCCTTTGGAGGCATTCCACTGCTTTTGTTCCTGCTTCAAATCCAGTATATGTTCCACTTCTTGCCATCAGAACAGACCAACGTCTATCAAGAGGCCAAGGGCATCCATGCCATTCAGAACCTGCCCCAGGCAGCTCAAAATCTGCAAGTCAGGGGCCACATTTGCATGGTTGACGCAAGCACAGAAGGTCTACACAAACCTTCCCTTCTGCCCCATAACAGCCAAGTAAAATGAAGGGGAGAGAAAAGAGAGAAAGACTTTGGAAGCAGTGTGTATTGAGTGCTGACAAGATTAGTAAGTAGGATTGCCCAAACATTCTGTAGAAGAAACTGATAGCAAAAATTAGAACTTCAACTAAAAATCATGATTTTAACTACAGACATGAGGAGTTTGCTGCTAAAACCAGGTAAGTCCAATTGTGATCAAAACATTAAAACACAGTTGCAAGTTACAACATCTAAAAATAATACGGGTTGTGTGGACCAAGTCCTCACGGAAAGCATGACATGGTATATATGTAAAGAAACCCAGCAGAAATGCACTAAAAATTAAGTCGTTAGCATGCATCATGCGAGCAAGGTCATTGACCTGTCAGCTGTTCCAGAGTGTGGCCTCCGTTGATGCAGTTCTCTTTCCAGCACTATACTTATCAGCAGAGGTATGTATGCTCAGTACGGCACATTCCATGCCCCGCCCTGTGGCAGCTGTATCAGTCAATGTTAACACTGATGCAGGCTGTAAGAAACAAATAATAACTCCGCCTTTTACCCTCCTTCTTCTTCCTCGCCTGTTCCACCCATCTTGTTCCTGTTAAAGCCACCTTTTTTTTTTAAACACAGAAAAACTGTTCTGAGTCAGTCTGAAGTTTACCACATTTTAATCACATTACGTTCACCAATTCAAATAATTTTAATTTGAATACATTAATATTTTATTTTTCTGTGATGGTGTGTTTCAAAATGTTATTTGCTACCAATGCGACTTTTGTTTGAGATTGTATCAGCATTGTTTTTTTTTTATAGTATTTTTTGCATCTGTTAGGTATATACACTGAGGAGTATGGTTTTGAAGCGAAAATGTCTATGTGTTAAAATATTATTTCATTGTAAAACACTTCATTTCCGCAAAGGAAATGTAAACATGGACAGTATCGCACTTTGAGTTAGAACTATAAACGACGTTGCAGTTTGCTTTTTTGTTATCCTTTAACTTGCTCAGTAGTCTTGTGTGAATAACTGGGGAATATTTTTGCTCAGAATACATTACCATATTTAATTTATATTTCATAAATAAAAATAATATAAAATGTTTTAATTTATCAAAAGACATATAAATATGGGCCATATCGCGGCTTTTGTGTTAGGCGTATGCACAACCTTCCAGTCTACTTTATCGTTAATTTTAACTCACTCAGTTGCCAACAAAAATTCATATTTTTTTCTGTTAGAGACATGTAAACATGACAACATGTACCGAATTATCAAAATGTGTGTTTAGATGCAATTTTCACACTTAGGAGGGTGAGAGGGGGCCTACATAGGTCAAAGAACTCTGTCAAGCTGACAAATTTTGGGGAACCATGAGAGTGTGTAAAATCGAGGGTTTTAATACAAACAACAAAATTTGTTTTTCAATTTGTGGGGCTGTCTCTCCTTAAATTAAAAAAATAATATTCTTCATTACTTGATTAATTCATAAATACATGTTTGTTATTAATAAAAATTTCTAAAAAGTTTAAATAAAGGTACATTAACCTACCTTTCTACAAAAACTTNCATTAACCTACCTTTCTACAAAACATAGTTTATAAGTCCACTATAATATATTTTCTAAGTGTCCACTATAATATATTTTTTTTAAGTCACTTATATAGCATTTCAATGTGTCATTATTTTGTGCTATATTGTAGTCAAACAATTTCTTTACTTAAAAGTTACAAAAGATATCTGATTAAATTGTGAACACAACAACTTTAATGATCAAAATATTTTAACTTCAAAAAATGTTATTTCATGCAACACACAATGACAACACTGACATGGAAAAACAAAACATGCAATTTTTTAAATGATTAAAGAAAATTTGAAACTGGACCATATGAAAACCAATGCAGCACACTTATTGATTAAGCATCTCAATCAAAAAACATAAATTTATGTAATTTATCTAAGATCACCACAGTTGTAAATAATTATTAACATACATTAAATTTGTTTATACAAAATTTTAAATCTATTTTAGAAACTTATAGTAATATGTTACTTTTATTGTAATTTTGCAAAAAATTACATTTCCATACACAAGCATTTACCTAACTTGACAAATATAATTTAAAAACTTGAAGCATGAAAAACATTCTCCAAACAAAAGATTCTGTAGCATGCAAAGCTAGTTAAAATATAAATCTTAAGCATTGACATGTATCCACAGACAGACAAACATGTATATACAAACCACAAATTGTATATACCGAGGCAAAACATAATACTGCAAAATCTATCACAGAAAGTAACTGAACATGCTTTTCAACACACAACTTCTACTGCAAACCTGCTCTTTTTAATACATTCCCGAGAACTTGTGTTATCTTTAGGGTCAATTAATCCAAAACACATAGTGAAAAACTAAAAATCGGAAAACAGTGGCTTTAAATTTTAATTCTTAAACTCAACAATACTTTTTTTTTTCTAACTACCAGAAAATCCGTTTGTATCATTCATCACAGATTATGTAGTGTATCTTCTATTTTTACAACATGCCAATGTCATTGCCCACGTATTATTTATTCAATTCTTAAAAAAAATCTTTAGATAGTAAAATCCTCATTTTCTGCTTTTGCAAAAGCTATCAATTACAAGGATCCTAGCAATGTAATTTAATGTCATACACTAATTAGCTGTATGGATCGCAGAACAAGAGCTTTTCCAGCAAGATTACAGATAACTTGAAAAATCCTTTGAAATAGCATTACATAGCTGTAAAAGAGCCAAAAGCTGTATTACACATCCAGAGGGAGGGAGACTGGCAAATTTGTGCTTTTCAATGCTTTACAAAAACTTTTACAAGGGGCGCAATTCACAACTCGAAAAAATACTACTGCTGTAATACATATATCAGTAAGCACTTTCCAAGTTTAAGACTCTTGCATAAAACTTAATCTTGCAAGCAACAAATAGGGAGCAGTTTGATAGTCTGTCCCTGAGAAGCATACTCACAAAGAATGAAATCCCACTGGCAGGAAAATTTATTGTTGTATTAATATTACTTTGAGAGTGCCTACCTCCTCTGACAGTGTAGCTTTATTTACCACCAGGATAACTGTGTTTCAGGTTTGTAACCACAGACCTGCAACTAATCTTATGATTTCCTTTTCAAAATGAAGGTAAAATTACTATGCATTCTGCACATTCCTGAATTCTACATGCAAATGCATGAGAGAGAGGTCATGAAAAAAAAATTGTTTCTGTGGCATGCACAAAAATTGTCAGTTAAAACTTATTTGGCATGGAATCTCTTGTACGAGGAGAAGGGATGAGATTCATTCCTAACCCTTCCTTGTGTGCGCACAAAGGAAGGAAATGTCATAGACATTCTTTTGATATTTCCAAGAGGCATGTTTGCCAGGCAAAAATTACAACATTTACGCATGCTTCAACTTGTAAAAAGAGCAGCGGTGCATTAAAACTTTATTGCTATAGCGAGCGTGTTGTTACAGCCCATTCTCATTCTGACACAGATCTACTGTACACAATGGATTCTCTATCTACCACTTTTCAGGGGAGCGTCAAAAAATTTCCATACACCGACGATTTCAGTAGATGTACTGAAATATCCATCAGACAACTACAATTTTTTAAACTTCATGTTGAATATAATGTGAGCTGTACATTATCTGTGAATAAGGTTTAACTAATAAACACAATAAAAATGGGGATATTTTAAAAAGCCATATTATTATAAATAATACATTTAAAATATTTCACCTTCACTTCCTTAAATAAAGGATATTCATATAACATCACAAATTACAGTATATAATTGATTATAAACTGACACTGACTGCAAGCTGAAACCAAATGTTCAAGAACTCTGAAAAAGAATAGAAAATATGAGAGAATGCAAGCCAAATTTTGAATGTTTCGTGCACACTCCAGNTGTGAATAAGGTTTAACTAATAAACACAATAAAAATGGGGATATTTTAAAAAGCCATATTATTATAAATAATACATTAAAAATATTTCACCTTCACTTCCTTAAATAAAGGATATTCATATAACATCACAAATTACAGTATATAATTGATTATAAACTGACACTGACTGCAAGCTGAAACCAAATGTTCAAGAACTCTGAAAAAGAAAAGAAAATATGAGAGAATGCAAGCCAAATTTTGAATGTTTCGTGCACACTCCAGCAGCTAAGAGCAAGTGATGGGGTTATCAATCTGGCAGTATGTTCATGGTAGGAAGAGTGAAACAATGTACCCCTTTAAAAGTTCCTTTCTCTTCCAAACCGCTCAGCAACCAGAGGGAGAGTGCACAGACGCCACGCTCGTTTGCTAGGCAACTAGCTCCCACCTCGCCAGCCATATAAGGGGAGGAAACTAGGTCGCGGCTGGGCTCTGCCGAATATCACCGAGGACAGCCGAAGCTTACTCAATTAAGGCTGCATATATCTACACTTCGTGTTGGCTTAGTCTTGCCTGCATGGGAAATGTCTGCCTTTTGCCCGAAGTGATTAATATTTCACTTCAAAAACAGTGTGATTTTGAGAACGAGCTAAATACATAATGTGATTAAAATTTATTTCTTTACACCCTTCAATAATTAATTATTAAAAACATCCTATGATTTTTCCACACACTCACACCTGTTGC
This sequence comes from Clitarchus hookeri, assembly GCA_002778355.1. NCBI lineage: Eukaryota > Metazoa > Arthropoda > Insecta > Phasmatodea > Phasmatidae > Clitarchus > Clitarchus hookeri. The sequence goes on along the minus strand of NQII01003433.1, from coordinate 76,640 downwards.
GAGTTCCGCGATGCTCGAGCTCAGTGCTTATGCATTATTTGATCACAAATGGTGTCTTAACCTATCCTTCTAGGATATCAGCTCATTCAAAAGATGTGTCTAGTAAAATAAATTAATATAAATCCTCCTATCTCCATCAGGAAGTCACTGAAAATTAACTTCTGGCTTGGCTATACATACGAGTCGCTCTATGTCCAAACAAATCTTGGCGACAAGAGGAAGTCAAGTATACACTTCTAGTGGTATACACGCTTCTTAATAAATTAAATTAATACTATTTTGTTTAAAAATCATGTTGGTTTTACGCCAGATACAATTAAAAACAAACTATACTGGATAAAACGTCCTTGCAAAAAGTAATTACTGGTTAAAATTTATTACCTGTTATTTTGAGGTGGAACCATTTGCTTTGAAATAATACATTGATGATGGGTGCCATTATTGAGAGTAATGGATAATTTTGATAACATTTTTGCAATCGGAGATAAATAAAATCTTGTAAGAACGGCACAGTGCCATAGCAGTTTACTGTTGCATGCTTCGAGACCTTGGCGGAGCATTTTACTGATCTGTGGTGCAGTGTGTTTGACAGGATAACCGTGCGACCCTAAGAACTGAGATCACATATTTAGTTTTATTTAATGCTTCATGTACAAAAGATCATTGTGTAAAATCTTAAATGGCGCTACCAAAAGATTTTACAATTGATGCAATATAGGATGAACAATAAAAGTGAATAATTTTATCATTAAACTATCTCTTTAAACTAATTTTGCAAGGACCACTGAACATTTTTAGTGGATACAGTTTTTCGGTGCATGCGTTTTTCAGTGCATCCACTGTAATGTTGAATACTTTCTGATGAGATACCAAAATTGATGGGTTTCCAGTCTATTAAGAGTGTGACAATGAGCCTTGCCCTGCGAAGACAACAGTAAAGATGTTGAGTGAGAATGTATTGAGCAGCGCACAGCACACGTACCAGAGTGTATTTCACGGGGTTTGGGCAAGTTTGTGACGCAGGTGTGCGGACACAGCAGCACGTTGGCGGGGTGCAAGGTGCCCTCGAGGAATCTGCGCTTAGTCTCAGACAGGTGGATGCCACCCAGGGGGGTCTTGGGCAGGTAGTTGGGCGGCACCAGCGCCAGGCAGTAGATGCCCACCTGGTGGATCGAATCCACTGCCTGCAGCACTCGTGACATCCACTGGAAGCTCTGCAACCATCAACCATAACCAACATGAGAATAATGCGCCACCTTAGAGAAAGGCACTTTGCTCCTCCACCACATTGTTCCAGTGGCCAAGGTGGAATAGTGGCTGGAGCATATGACTCCCACCATGGAAAACAAGGCTCCATCTCTGGCAAAGTCAAACCCAGGTTTTCACAAGTGGGTGGAATAGTTTGACGGCTCGTAGCTACGAGATCTCGAGAGCAGATGAAGGTGAAACAAGGTGGATATGAAGCAGTGCTGGAATGCAAGGGTAGGAGAAATTTGTAATCTCTGAAAAAACCTGGGGAAATATGAGACACCCAAGAAAAACTGGGGAAATATGGGATCCCTGAGAAAATCTGCTAACCAGCAAAATCATCTGGCACAATTCCCACATGCAAAATTCCGGGAGTAATCCTGCCAGGAATCAAACCCGGTTCACTTTGATGGGAGGAGAGTGCTCTAGCTGCTACGCAAACCATGGCCGATTCAGAAATGGCTAACATGGAGGTACTGCCAGTAGGTTTTCTCAGGGTACTTACATTTCTCCATCAAAGCATTTCTTCACTTCATATTCACATTGCTTCAATCCCACTGACCTTAAAGACCTCAGCTTTCAATTGTCACCCAAATCTCTCACAATGTCCTCTTCCTCTGCCAAAATGGAATATGTTCAGTGAAAAAACATATTGAGGTACCCTGCACTTTATATATATCAAAACAGAACTTTCCACGCATACTTTTGCAACATAAAAAAAAAAATTAAAAAAAAAATTTAAAAAAACATCCTGTCTAGTACTGTAGATACATCTGCTCAGTTCATATTTCCTGATTTCCACACCTGCTTTCTGTAGTCATGTGTAATGGTTATCTAGTATACATTTCCGTCTTTTTACATTTTCCTGCATTTTCAACATTTATCCTTGACCACCGACAATTTTGGAAACCTATGTCTTACCTCCTCCTCACTGCAGTCGGGCCTCTGCTCTGCAATGACGCATATCCTCTCATCCCGCAACACCCTGATGCTGAACACAGCAATGCGGCCACGGTAGATGAACTTCATGGGCTCGACTGCCAGCACCGTTGCAATGATGTCATCTGCGTTGTGCTTGCGTCCTGTCACTGTCATCAGGCCGTCCCGTGATCCGCACACAAACACCAGGCCTCCCTGTGGTTAACCAATGAACAAAAAATTCAGTGCACATGCATGCATCAGTAGTGTGAACGTGTGCATACGCATACACACATACAAAAATAAGAAAATTTGAAAGAAATCTGTGACATAACAGATGAGATATATTGTGTATTCACAACACTACTCCCACCAAAATACAGTATGTATAAAATGCTAAATGAGCTATCCTCCAACAAATACTAATCATTCTGACTCAATGCAGTGATCTGGTGTTCATTGGCAAAATTTGATTAAGTAACAAAATACATAGTGTCAATTCCTAAAGGCCCTTAAGCCAATGTACACCTTTTCAACAAATTATTTGGGGCTAAACAGCACTCCCTCCAAAATTTGTATATATAAGTCAACTCTTAGAGCTCAGGACAGAATTTCCTTTGTAAGCAAACCTCTGCTGCCACATAACATATCTATAAATAAATGGCTTTGTTTACATAATTTAGAACTGTTCCATTTGTATTTGCAGTAGCAATGGATAAAAAAAAAGTATGAAAATATATTTTTGCACCATAATCAATTCAGGTGTAATTATTTAGAGCTAAAATAAAATCTTCAAAAATAAATTTCTAAAATCATTATTTTAGTTTGTGCTCCTTTGTTTCAGAAAAAAAATTATGTTGCAAATGGAACAGGATAACTATTTTGTCAAAAGCCAGAAATGACACCACATATAATAAGTAAAAATTGAACAGCATTTCACACAGAAATATATATAAATATTTTGCTGTTAAATGCTTATTAAGTAGGAGATGCAGTTACCGGGCCAAGGAAGCCGAGCAGGCCACTGCGTACGAACTCTGCATCGCTGAGGGGCTTGCCATCGCTCTGCAGTGGGACCACCCTGAAGCAATTGTTGGTCAGGCCCTGCAGCCCCCAGTACTGGCTACCTGTCGCCCCCGAGTTGACACAGATCTCCCCCACCTCGTCTGTCTTGCACAGGTACGACGTCCCCTCCATCTTCACCACCACTATCACACCTGCCACACCACACCATCCTCACACAACTATATTACACTCTACCCCACCATTAGGTAGGTTTATACGAATATGACTTTCTGCATCATAAAACAAATATGAAAATTTGTGTTTTGAATGTACAATTAATGAAAAGGTTACCATTTTATTTATTAAGTTTTTTCCTGTGTATTGTTAAATATGTACTGACATATAATCTAATATATTAAAAAATATTAACCAAATTTGCAAAGTATCAATGGTGATAAATTAAAACAATACTTCTGAAATATTTACTTTCAGCATATACAAAAAATATATGACTTAGGGCACTGCCTACTGACTGGCAGCTGCAAAATTTATATAAGAAATCCCATGTTCAAGAAATTTTGCCTAAATTTTCAAACAAAATATATTCTTCACAAATTTTTTAGGAGAAGTTTCCTACAGTGGAGATGTTTCTTTAACATGTATTGCCTCTTTGCAAGGAATTTTTAAAATTTATGTTTTACAAAAAAGTACATACTGCCTATCGCTATTGCCAGAAAAATGTTGCGCAACTGTACTTTCACGTGGAAAATGTGTTTGTCTGACTTTTGTTTGTGTGTGTGTGTGTGTATCTAAGAGTAACCCCCTGTGAGTACTAGTGCATTCTGTCTACCTTTCATAATGTAATCAGTAGCCTAGCGGCCTATTCCCGCCATATCCAAACGTGTATAAAATTATACTGCATGTGCCATGGATTTGAAAGATGTACTTTAAAGCTCTGTCTCATTCACCATGTTGAATTTTCCATTTCTGTGGCATAATTTTCTTTTCAATCAAACAGAATATTTCTTATTATAGCACAATTGCCTTTTACAAATACCTTTCACATGTGGTTGCCAAACTTCACCCACATGTTACCTAGTAATTGTGAAATGACATGAATCTATTCATAATTTGAAAATTATGCTGCACTAATTACCTTATGATTAATTGACAAAGTTTTAGAATTTATGTTTGTTCTACACCATAACATATATTGCCAGAAGTAGAGTTGTAGTTTCCAAATGAGTGTAATCAAACAAATGAAATAAATGAGGAATCAGCAATTCAACATGACTTAGAGACCCGCAAAATTCACGTTATTATTGAAGGACAGACTGAACTTCAAATACGTCTGGCATGCCTTGGAAAACTCTTGAGCCAATAGTATAAGTTCACAGGTGGAGTGGCCAATCTCTCGAGGAGATCAAGCAGATACGCGACGATTACACTGCAGTGACCAATGAAACCATGAACTGTGGTCACTTGTTCATAAGGCAGTGGAGTGTATTACCAAAAGATAACAACAAATTTTGCAGGTCTCTAAACATGATGTGTGAGACCAAACTTTAAATTGAAAAGTACTTATAAAGTGAAATACTTTATTCTGAGATTTTGCTGTACCATGAAGAAAACCCACAAGCAACATCGGCCATGTTTCCCATACATGATAATCCAAAAACAACCACACCAGGAATCCAACTCTAACCAGCCTGTAATGGTGACAGGCTCACAAGCTAACTAATTATGCACTGGGGCTCTCTCTAAATATTATTTCTAACAAAATGAGATTCTGGGGAAAAAAATTGTTTTGATGGTTTTTGTATCTGTCATCAGTTACTGCAATTTTGAAATTACAAAAAATTATGCTGTTAAGTTGGAATTGTTGTAAGAAGCAACAATTTTACACTTTTCTATAAAAACAAAGTTCCTAGGTGCAACAAAATACAAAATATTTTCATACTTCACAAAATATACACTGTTATATGGAAAAGGTTTTACGCCCTAGTTTGTTGAAAATAAAGAAATGGAAATGAAAGGTATTAAAACTTTTCATTGTACCGTTTGTAATTTTAGGTTTTAAACAAAAAAAAATTCCTTTGGTCCATTTTCAAGCTTACAAATGGTTTAAAATAAATTTATCATACTGAGACTCTTTGAAACTTATAGATGTGATATAAATATTTTGACCACCAAAATAAAACACATTAAAGCAAGACAGTGCCATTGTTTTGGTGAAATACTGGTGTCGTTCTACTAATGAATTTGCATGACAACAACTTTATAGCAGGACTTGCTGCTATTGTAGGTGTTGCACAAAACTCTCTACATTTTGCAAGTGTCATGCAGCCATTTACATCTCTATACCTCAGGGCACCAGATCTATGAAGTTTAATTTTCTGCTAAGTACATCCCTAAATAAAATTAATGCTATTTTCACAACATGTTATAGAGAGAATGGAGAATTAGTAGGAAATGCAACATTTAAAATACAATTTTCCTGTCTCACAATTTACTCATTACACACATATGCTGGGTAAAAATTTAATGCATAGTTCCAGAAGATTGAAAAATTATAATACATAACAAATTTCAACTAAAGCCAAATTTATAGAAAAATTATTTTCTTCTTTAGTTAAAGACTGACGTATGCCGTTTAACAAGAACTGGGTACCGGAAACTCTAACACCCAGGTTACTGCCACAACCCCCAACAATCCAACACGCCACAAGATAAGGCTAGACACTGAGCCTAATCATTCACCCCTGTACGATCTACCACAATTCTTTGCCGGGTGCAGAGGATCAGAGGATGATGACGTGTGTACCTGGTCCTGCTCTTCCACTTGGGAATACTATTAGAGTTCTACGTTGCAGCCAAAATACCTTTATATTACTCACGAACCTACCTTTACCTAAGCTGTTCTCCAAGCGAAGGGGGAGAAAGGAAGGGTATAGAGACTTCAGCCCAACACACTTGAGAGCCAAGAAAAGCAGACCCTTAAGTCACCAGCCTGACATACAAGATGACCCAGAATCGAATCCCAGCAAGGTGCCGGCAGTCCGTGTCAAAATGGAAAAACCTGGACACTGCCATCCGATCCTCAAAAAAGCACCTGCCAAGTCGTTACACAAAAAAGGATAAAAAAGATGAAGGTGTTAAGTACTGTACCTTGAATAAATGCTGAATATAATGGATACCCATAAAAAACAGTCAAACTATTACTCTATACAATACAAACAACATTACCAATATTAGAAAATACTTTTTACTGAAAATTACATAATGTCCCAGTCTATAATTATCACCCTTGTTAACTTGTACACAACCAATTGTACACATCACAATTTTCAGTGAGAGGACACGGGCAAGGCAAAGTGTGATGGCACGGACAAGGCAAAGTGAGAGGGCACGGACAAGGCAAAGTGAGAGGGCACGGACAAGGCAAGGCCAAGTGTGAGGATACAGGCGAAGTAAGTTGACACAGGCAAAGTGAGAGGAAAAAACAAAAATTCATATTAGGTGGACACAGAAAGTACTCACAGCCGGGCATGACCTGGCCACAGTCCTGCAGCGTGAGGGAGGTCAGAGAGTTCTCCTGGTCAACCCGCACAACTCCGTAGCTGAGACCAGACATTGACAACACCCCTCTTCCTGTGGCATTCACCCCTGCACGCCCCGGCCTGCACAGTCATACCACTTCAACAAATCATATCAGGTAGTCAAGGCAAAACTACACAGAACACAGGAACCATTGCATCATAACTACAAGTAACAAAATAATAAAACTGAGTCGTTTATGAAACTATCTAGATGGAAGTGGATAAAAATTAATTCAAAGGAACAAAAATTTTCCACATGCATGATGTGTATCACTATACACAAACGACAAACCTAATATACTACCTGAATTTTTAAAAGGGTGGAGGAAACTAATAACCAAATAGAAAATACACAAGCACAATTTTCAGTCAGTACTTACAAACGATACTTCTCTTAAAGTTACATATATGATTCAAAACACTTTTAAAATGCAGGGAGGAGTAAATTTCAACATGACTACTATCAAAAAAACAAGTGGTTTGGCTAAAATTCTTTGTTTACAAGATAAAGAAGAAAGGTAGTACTGATATACTGCAATGTTGACATTGGTGTAACGATTGAGTAAATGCATACCACTTTAATGGCAACCTAAAGTACAAAATTAACATAACCTGTCATTCTGAAGGGTAGTGAAGAGTGGCTTAAGCTTTCTTGGCCCTGTTCACCTAGATTAACCTCTGAAAACATCTAAAATTCACAAATTGCAGCATTTTCAGGCATGTTCGCATGCCAAAGAGCAGCATAGCTTGACTGTACCTGCGGACGGAGACGGTCAGCACTTCGCTGGAGCTGGCACAGGGACAGACAGCATCAGGACGTAGACCCTTGGCCTGGAACACACTGAGGAACTGGTCGCAGGAGGAGAGCGACCAGGGGTTGGCCCCGTCTGCCACCAGCAGCATGCGCAGTGATGACAGGCTCACCTCTTTATGGTCTTTGGTGGCTAGCAGCCCCCAGTGCAGATCCCGCGACTTCACCACCGCCACGCTTGCTGCCACGCACAAACACATACACATCCCTCATTCGCTGCTAACTCTCTTGACCACAACTTCAGCACAGCAGAACACTGTCACAATACACTTCTTGTTAATAACTAACCTTTACTTTGTTTCCAAAACTAATCCAGAAAGTTTATAACAGTTCTAATATAGCTTGTGAGCTGTCTCATTCCACAATACTTGTTCCTATTTTCACATTCTTAATTCTGATACTAAGAAATTAACAAAAACTTATAGCTCTCATATTTTACACAATACCACAATTATAAAGAAAAATTATCATTATATGCTGTCAGCTGCACAGTGATAAAATTAATGTAATATTTATATTTGCAAATAAATTACATGTTAACTATGCCATTGATGCGAGAGGTGAACACTGACTGTAAGGGTGTTCCAGGACCCACCAATGGACTACAGTTCAGCAGCTTACCTTCCAAACGAACCATGGGAGGCAAAGAAGAGTGTGGGATGTCAAATGTGTATCTGAAATGACAGTACAGAAAACCCTGTTGCATGTGGTGCTCTGAGGCTGACTGATCCTCACTGCACATGTTCTGGTGAAAATTCATTGGGTTCAAAATAGCTTAAACTTAGACAACTGTGTTAGAATTGTACCTCTTCTCAGGGCACAGTGTTGCTTTCTCCTGTGTCAAATGTTATGCTCCACAAAACAAATGGCTATCGGCATGTCAGGTCAGGTCAGAAACCTCAGCAACTTGGTAACCCACAACCAATGTTGGAAGAACAAATGTAGAGATGACCGATAAATCACAACTTGCTACTTAGTCACTGATTTCCTTGTCACAGGATATATCTGTGACACAGTCATTCAAATATTTGAGACAAGTTGCATACTCGGCACACGCTCACAGGTTTGTGATACCTGCTTTGCCTGTCACAGTTGATTTCAGCTGCCTGCGACATGTCACAGCATCACAACCAGCCGAGCCTTCTACTAGAGTTTACGTGTTTACAAACAGATGGCAACTGCAAGTTTTTAAGGAAAATATTAATTTAATAACCAAAGTTTCCGTTTAAAACGAAAATAAATCTTTTCACATGAATTGCTTTAATTTCACTCTTATTATGTTTACTCTACCCTACTGTTTTAATATGCAGTTAGTCTACAAACTATTGCAGTAGAATACACAATGCAATATTTTTTTTTGTCCACTCATACATGTGGATAGTAATCTCAATCGATTTGGTTAGCTATCCCTCATGAACACCTGTACGTGTTGACTGTCTTTCAGGCAGAGAGGATCTTCCAGCAAGGCAATGAGACATGTCACGCGATCAGAACTGTACTGGAGTGGTTGACGGAACACAACCAATTTTTTCAATTACTTCCCTTCCCTCCCCAACACCATTCCATAGACTTTAAACCAATCAAGCAACTCTTGGATCACCTCAATCATCATACTCCATCAAGCGCCCTTCAGCAGCTGTTGGATGCACTGCACACTGCATGACTCCAGATACCCCTTGCTACCTCCTATCACCTTATTTAATAACTACTATACTGTCTAGTAACTACCCATGCATGACTGTAAATACAGCATATATGTACATTATGTAATGGCATACGATGAATTATTAATATTACATATACAGGTGGGTCCGCCTGACGTTGACACCTCCAAAATTTCGAGACAGGTTGCAGATCACAAAATGTGGTTTTTGCTAAATGAAATTACGTAAGGGGGCAAGTAATTGACCGCAAAGTGACTATTCGTAACACGTGCATGGACAGAAATAATTTAACCATTTAAGATTTTTCTATATCACTGAATTCCTCTTTGCACGTACTTTCAGATGCCGTTGAAATTAATGTATGTTTCCAGGCGAAATATCATATGTGGTTTAATTATTTCTGTCCATACACGTGTTACGAATTGTCACTTTGCGGCTAATTACTTGCCCCCGTACATAATTTCATTTAGCAAAAACCGCATTTCGTGATCTGGAACCGTTTCGGAAATTTTGGGGTGTCCGCGTTAGGCAGACCATCCTGTATACAGTTACATCTATTAAATATATTGCAACAAAATATTTGTAAATTTGTACTTAGACTAGGCTCCGTACACGAGCCATAATTTTTTTTACTAATTACTCAAAATTCTTTACATATATCGTTAAATCTATTTAACATTTGGCTAATACTTTTGCAAGGTTTGTCATCCTGGATTTATAACGAACTGCCTTCATACAGAAGTTGAACAATTTGCTAAGTTAAGTACAGGAATGAGTAGAGAATTAAGACTCGTCTGTCGTAGGTATTACAGACGATAATGGCTGATGTGTGGCACTCACCACGGTACTTGGTGATCATCTGCATCCAGGAAGCAGGATTGACCTTCATGAGGGCATATGGGATGAAGACGACGTGCATGCCATTGAGGACACTCGTCAACACACTGTGCCACAGGCCGACCTCGCGCTTGAAGTCCAGCACGCACACCATGTTCTCTCCCTCCGTGTAGTTGCAAGACATGGTGAGCGTGCGGCAGTGGGAGAGCATTGCCGCCCGCGTCACTGTCACCCCCATCACCGAGCCATCCCGGTCCGTTGAATACTGTCCACACCACCACCACAAACCCTCTGCATACACTCTCATTTTACACGTCATGGTACACTAGCTCCGGCTGTAACCTAGGGGTTACATACAGGAGACTGTAACATTAGCTAACATCAATTTAAAGGAATTCAAAATATTTGTGGTCATTGAACAATTCTTAAATCATGTTTGTGTTTTGCACGTGTGCANGTAACATTAGCTAACATCAATTTAAAGGAATTCAAAATATTTGTGGTCATTGAACAATTCTTAAATCATGTTTGTGTGTTGCACGTGTGTGCGTCCACATGCACATGTGTGTGCATGTGTGTACGTGGACGCGTGCACCTGCGTACGCGCACACACATTTATGTGTGTCTAATTTTTACATAGGTTTATACTATATTTCAAAAGGCAGGATTAGCAAGAGCAATGTATGAAAAATTACTGTAAACTGTCAATGTACTGGAATCATTTTTAACCTAAAATGCACAAATTAAGATAGCCTATTCTAAAATCAGTCTCTGCTGATCTTGCAAAAAAAAAAAATTTGGTATAGTTATTCACTTTATAGTTTCCGTAATTTAACTATTTGTCCACTGTGACATGGGAGCTAACACCTACTTGCTACATCATGCTTGCAGACAACGACAAGAGACAAATGTGAAACTGACCTCGATATAGGCAGGGGTATCGTCGGTGAGGCGCGGGGGAGGAAGCCAGTCTTTGGGGGTCTTGGCAAGGTGCTCGGTGACGAACCACTGCAGCTTGGGCCAGCCCTTGAATGCCACAACCTCGCCGGTGGCAGTCTTGGGCAGCCCCTTGAGGCAGGCCTCTGACGTGAGTGCCACCTGGATGCCGCAGCTGCCCAGCAGGAAGCCTATCTGCTGAGAGCCTGCGTCCTGCAGAAAATAATATAATACAATATAATACAACACAATACAATATAACACAAAATCCAATAAAATAAAATTCCATAATAATTATGTGGTTTCTACATTCTAATTAGCCTTTCGAGGTTAGGCAGAATCATTTCTTATTGCCCTTTGCTATTTTATTTGCCATGTATTCTTTATTTGGGAAAAAACTACATGAAAATTCTAGCAAATTTTTAACCACTACACCCATGAGTCCATCCCGCCTAACCTGCGGCTATAAACCAGTGGAGGCTCAGGAAAGGGTTCGTTCCTCAATACACTACTTGACTAAACCATGGTACTCCTTACTTTTCATGACACTTGAGTGTCCTGATCAGCATACAGGAGAGCCCCAGAAGGTCCAGTCTCTACCACAAACCAAAGGCTCATATACATGTCTAGTCTTCACCAATTTCCATTCAGTCTGAATTGATTCATAGTGAAATTAACTGCTTAGGCCCCAATACAGTTTGACTGACAAGGAGTTGACCAGCCCACCACCAGGCTTATACCATGATTGTCATTGATTAGGGTGTGGCTTAGGAGGCAGACAACCCTTTTGGTAAACTAGGTATAGGAAGTACTTGGGAGTTTCCTCGCTTTCATTAACCACTGTACTACTGGTTTGTTCTGTGATGCCACAAGAAGGGTTTGTTCTGTGGGGCCAAAAGAAGACCGCAGGTTCCACATGGAGTTAAGGAAGCACCACTTATACTTTCCGCAGACATAATTCCATTTATCACAGCTACTAGGGCTGGCAATAGCTCCAGCATATAATCAAACTGTAGTTCTCTTCCATCTACAATCATGGAACCACATATCAAGAAACTGTGGAATGGAGTAACTCCTACCAGGCCTCAAGCACCCCAACAGGAGTGCCAGGAACAAGGTCAGATGATGGACATGCTTCCTTTTGTCAGAGACATCCCAACCAGGCTTTGGCAACACGGAGGCTTGGTGGCCAGATTTTAAGGTGTGTGGCCAAAAAAGAGTATGTTTTACATTTGCCAAGAGATTAGCAACACTCCTACTAGGCAAAACCATACACCCATTACAGCTGGTCCTTGGTCCATCTCCAGCTGTCTCCAGGCAGGCTTCACACCCTGTCTCACACCCGTCACAGGCTAGGTGCCCGACTTCAACAAACTCTTCTTCCCCATCACTGACACAATCCCCCGGATAACTCATGCCTTACACCCATTACACGCTGGATCCAAAGTTCAGCACCACCATGAAGCGAACTAGCCACCAATAAGTCAGGAGAGTTCACGACTATTCCTGCCTGCATTCCAAAGAGTCAGCATTATGAAAATGAAAATATGCACACTGTTACCACCTTCACGAAAGTAAACATGGACAAGAGAAGCTGGTACAAGTGTAGCCGACTGCCCTATCTGAGAAATGCTTATTGTTCTAAAGAGCACTATGAATGGAAAAGATGAGTGATATGGTGAGGATGGGGAAATGGCGTAATGAGGATAGAAAAAAAGAAATGGGAGTAGTAATTCCTCTACAACATGGCAGCATTTACAACATTACCAATATGAGAATCCCTGGCCAAATATTTCCATCCATCAAGGCCAGGGATTAACTGGGAAAATCAGCACTGGGAGGCCAGTAAATAACCACTGGAAATAGCGGGCAGTTTCCAGGACTCCACTTTACAACTACCTTGCACCTCACATCCTCACAGTATGTACCTACCATATACATTTTAATCTTCAGTGTTCATATTTCCACTTTGTAACCTAATTTAATTCTGACTGCTACATTCTTTATAAACAACACACAGACTGGCCCAAACAGCAAAACTTTGAAAACACGCATCACAATATATACACAAAAAATATTTGTCATTCAACTAAACTAAGTAAGTGTGTATCTACTAGCATCAAACTGTGTTTATAGGTGCACTTGTTTGTTTTCTAGCTTAGTAGCCTGTTTCACTCCATTTTTATGTCAATAATATAAATACATGCACCAGGATAAAAGATCTAATGCTAAGGAAAAGTGTGGTACTCACCCTCCTGGTAAGCGGCACTTCAATAGGAACTGGAACTATGCCTGCCTGCAAGCAGCCATAGAAGGCGCAGATGAAGTTTATGGGGTCGTTGTTGGGGTATACCAGTGCTATCCGGTCCCCCGACTTGAGACACGTCTCACCACCTTTGCTGAACGCCTTGTTCAGCAAGGTGTAAGCGATCTTCTGCGACCTGCTCAGCAACTTCCCTGCGCAACCGCGTCAAAGACACAAAGTGTTTTAAAATAAATTAAGCAACCTATGCAATACTTGTGAACAGTATAAATTCAGAATAAAATTATACAGAATATTAGAAAGGATTTTCAGATTTTTAATTTTAGCCTGTATAACATATATGGTTGTTAAACAAACATTCTGACTAGTTTAATCAGGTGAATTACTTATCTTACATTAAGCAATATTAAGGCATCAATCGATAATAACATGACAATGCAAGAACATTTTGTAGTTGTATTCCCACACACTGGTAAGATCATCAAACAAAGTTTTAAAACAAGGTAGAAGCCAACACTAACCATATGTAAGCGTGATGGTCAGTTTGCCATTGGGGTCCAACACAGTGGCCACGGGAGCCTTGTAAGACGCAGAGCCATACCTCTGGATTGCCGCTTCCAGATTACGAGGCAGGCCTGAAGGAACCTAGAAACATTACAAAAGAATCAGCACAATGCTAACAGAAGTGAAGCAGAGCACATGCAGAGGCAGCAAGCCACAAGCCCATCTCACCACTAGCTGCTCTCCCAGGGCAGGAGTCATGGTGCTGCCTTCCGGCTTCGGAGCGTTCGGGTCTTTTGGGTTGGCAGCAATTTCTAGCTCAATGTCGTCATCCTCGTAGAACTCTGGTAAGGGCCTTCGTTTGGGCCTTTTCAGAGTGTTGAGGAGCTGCTGTATCTTCGCGGACACCTTCCACCGGCCAGTGCCTGCGTTACAAACCACAAACATGTTGATGGATCTTTTTGCAAGGCATACTGATAACATAAAAATTTCACACATTAACATTCTACTAATTTTAAAGAGAAATCTAATTGTAAAGGAGAAGAAATCTAAAACATGAGATACAACTGTACAAAATAAGAATACTTAAAATCGCACACTATTTGTCAATCATGAATGACACAACACTGGAAAATTTTGCACCTCACCTGTCAAAAACCACAACTGTCAAAAACAAACATACTGTTACTGATGATTACAAAACAAAAGAAGCAGCAAAAGGTCAACCACTTAAAAATATAATATTTAATTCTCAGTTCTTAGATGCACCTTCAGTAAAGAAAAAAAAAAGAAAAATTTGGCAATGGGCCCTTGACAATAATTACCACCATTTAATATATGAGAAATCCATTATTTTCAGTCAAACAGACAAACTAATTCAACAAAGGAAAAATAACAAAACTTCATGGGATTCCCAATTACCCATTGCAGAAGGATCACAGGAAAGTCAATTATGAACCTCAAATGTCCTATGCATTTGTTAGGTAAACATCTTGCGTGAATATATATTATTTCCTTTAAAGTGTGTCCAATTAGAGCAGGATATCTTAAAAGAAGTACTCATTAAACTATTTAAAAGAGAAACAATGGTAGGCACTAGAATCCTCACCCATGTTATCGTCTGATGCAGACGACTGTCGTGACTGGTTGTAGCGGTTGACACGATCGGCAGCCGTCAGTCGACGTGACTGAGCTGTGTTGTGAGTGACATCAGGAGGTTGCGTGTCTGAAATTATATCCATCACATTTCAAAAGCTGTACGATATAGCACCTTCAAGTTGTAAAATATAGTTATTCTGAAAAGTATATCAAAACACTGAGATTATTCTTACACAAAATAACAAGGACATTTATTCCAAAATAAGATCTGCAATGATTATTTTAAAGGAGGAATATGTCCTTCAAAAACAAACTTTTAAAGTGACTATTTACAAATAATTAGTAAGTAACCATGCTGAAATGAAAAAAAATCCTGAACAGAACAATATATTGAATTGAAATATGACAGTTGTGACAATTTGGTGGGTAATATTATCATTAGGGACAACCAATTTTCACAGAAAAGAGTTTCCTGTATAATTGTATTTCAAAACACTTTAGCTGAGATCCACTTCAGTAACTGGTTTGTTTTAACAGCTATGCATTTTGGGTGCCTGCCTGCAAATCGCACACGTTTGGCACCGGAGTAACCATATTCTGATTGACCCAGTCAAATTCTACAATGTCTTCTCACGGACACCCTTGACCATTAGCAAAGGAAAACTAGTATGTACGTATGCATGTATTCATGCATGTACGTACGTACGTGTATGTATGTGTAACATTCTTCGTGAAAATTAGGGTATCCATCACTTCTCATTACGGAAATAAACTGCCCGAGTTATATACCTGGCAGGCAAAAAGCAGCTCCATTTTCAACTTTGCAGCTGTTTTCTCAAGAACCATTTGCTCGAGTGTATTAAACAAAGGCAGCTTTCCTGTTGTCAATTTATAATAACGTGCATTCATCATAAAATGCAATAACTTTATTTTCTGTGAAACAATTAAATATTTCTTATAAAAGCACATCATAAATTTTACAAATGCCTTCAAATATAGTTGACAAATTTTATCCGTTTTAATTAATTGATGAAAGTTCAGAATTTATGTTTGTTCTACAGCATCTAATTTAAATTGTCAGGGAGGTATAATTGTAGTTTAAAAATAAGTGTCCCGAACAGATGAGCTAAGACAACTAAGCCACATAGGGTCTTAATAAAATTAATATAAAGAAAGGTAGCATCTAGAGGTGAGGTAGGTACGTAGTTGGAGATAGATATACAGAGTGAACTAAAGATTTAGAACGAATGGGAGAGAGATAGGAACGTGACATATAGGGAGAGTGTGGCATGGCGAGAGATAGAGAGAAGTAGAGAAGAGGAAGGGGGCGACAGGCGAGCAGCCAACTCACACGGCCTGAGGTTGTGCATGACGTCGGCGAGGTCGGAGATGTCGTGCTTGGCACGCTCGTCCCAGGGCGACAGTCCCGGGCCGCCGTTGGGCAGGCGGGTGTGCGGCGGCCGGTGCGCCTGGCGCGACTGCTGGGGCGGCGTGTCG
>NQII01003433.1:42814-60228 GCA_002778355.1 Clitarchus hookeri | reverse complement strand
TGGGGCGGCGTGTCGCGCGCCGAGCCCGTGCTCGACGTGTCCGACTGCTGCGCGAGGAGTTGCGACGTCACGCGCGTCCGCTCGCGCTCCGGCGTGCTCTGCACCTCGCCGCCCTCGTTCACCACGCTGTCGTCGTCCGAGCTCGACGCTACACACGCGAGCACACACACTCACCACTCTGCACATCGACACGTGGAAGAACACTGCGGTGGGCGTGCGGAGGACGGCTACACTTACCGGAGTCGCGGGGCTCCCTGTCGGGGCTCTTGGCCATGACCGAGGTCCTCTTGGAAGGCATGGGCAGCGAGGGCTTGGGCCTGTTCTGCATCGCCGCCAGGGCCTGCTGCACAGCCTCCTGCCGCACCTCTGTACCACAACACAACACAGTCCCTTTAAACACCTCTCTGCAACCGCTCCGAATATACTGCAGTGTCAACACGCGACATACTTGCTGCGGCCAGCTTTCCTCGCACACGATGAGACGACCAGAAAAATTCGCGACTTCGCTGACCTGTACGTGAGAGTCCCTACCCTTTCGCGTGATAAAAAGCAGCAAGGTAGACTCCACACTAGAAGAAATCACTTGTTCATTGACTGCCGTCACAGGCACAACTCATTCTCCTGTTACATCCGATCGCAAGGAATGAAGCCGCCCGAGTGCTGAATATTGCGTGGCACCAACACATACTTGTATGCCATCTACCTTACTACTGAATTTTAGTTGCTGAGTTACAAAAAAACGTCTGGCAGTACAGATAATATTCTAACACTATGTAAACTTGCAATCAACATTACTGTACGTACTTGAGCAGATATCATTATGTCTACTGGTCCCTTGCTGCCACAGCGGGAAATTTATTACATTGGCTACAGATTATTTTTGTTCGTACATTCCCCGGTCAACAATCTGACAAACTTGGGTTACACTCGTGTTAACAGAATATTATCTAAGAGTATCCTTAAAGTAGTCATCGGACCAGCGTTTTTTGCATGGTTTTTACTGGCTCAGAGTCTGTAGGCCCATCAGCAAAAAAACAAACAATTTTTTTTATTTATCGTATCCCAAAATGAGCACGCGAATTTTTCAGGTCATTAGTGGTGTACCTTTTTTCTTTACTACGGATACCAACCAAGATTTTATACCAGTGCTTCAAATAAGTCAAAACTGTAGGAACCGCTTCATTTTTACTTTGTCCACAGATAACACACTTTTTTAAAAACTGCTTCTACGTGGGTAAAAAATAAATAAATTCCCTCGTCTTTACAAATAACAGGTTAAAAATATTGTCTAACAGCAGTTTACAATAAACGAATACTAGTATTGCACGAACGTGTTTTTCCAGAAAGTTAGGGTTTCTAAATAAATAAAGTCATGTGCCCCAAATGGAAAACACTGACGTAACTATTCATACACCATAGACAGGTTCACGAATTAAAGCAGACAGGACCATCTTTGCGCAAGCAGGTACATGCAGCAAACACTACCGACATTTAACATACCTAATGTAATTCCCATGCTAGCAACATTTCACACAGATCATTTATTCTAGGAAGATAGAACATATTCTTCAACAAAAACATGCCAAAATCCCTTTTCTGCTGCCGTGAACAGTGATAAATGCCAAACATTAGCACTGGGGAAATGTTCATATGTAAGTTTTTATGAGACTGCATTGCGATGGGAAGTTCTAAGACATACGTCAGCATTAGCGCAGACAGTTGGAGCCATAGGCAGCAAGCATCCTCATTCACGTGCACTGCCCCTTGTGCTTAGAACATGACTCAAGCTGCAAGCACTGCAAATGCAACTACAAACACCTGACTCGCACTACTGTCATCGCCACAGAACAACATTGTTTTAAACTACTACGCAATGTAAACAAGCTATCACAACATAATAGCATTTGTTTTTTTTTTAATACCTATTAATTTATCAACTTTTAAATATAATTTCAGTACACAATTTTGAAAGTTTTACTTTTTTTTACTAAGACAAAAAAATACGAATCATGCATATAATTCCTTACACTTATTATATGATAGTACCAGAACAAGATATGAACTAAGTCCAATAAATAAAACCACAAGATTATTTCTCTTGAAGTTTTCTCTAAAAGTAAAATGTTTTGTTTTAGATATCCTTTAACTTGGGGGCGCATCTTGCTCTGGTAATTTTATGTAATTTATAAAATTTGTTTTTACTTACGATTTGCCTCAAAATGTAAAAGCTGCCTCAGTTTTCATGATTGTCTTGAATAAACTTAATAGCCACATTTTGGCATAATAAAAATAATAAAACGGTACATACCTTTCGTAAAGCCGGAATGACGGATGTTCTGATGAGACTGAGCAACAATAATGAGCCAATATGTTATAAGTTGCATATGTTCAGGAACATAGCATCTTCATTTTTTACCTGTGTTAAATATATTCTTTTCACATCCACTTTTATTTTCATTCATCCGTTTTCCTCACTCCAATCTAGACAAACCAATGAGCACGTTACCGTCTACTTGAACGAGTGATAATTTTATTTTCAGTTATTTCCAGAAAGTGACAAATGCATCACTGTCTATAGGAGTGACTTAAAACGTGTATCACGCGATCTTGAAAGGTTGACTAAGTGCTAATTTAATACAAGTCATTAAATTCATATCCCATACGTCAATAATATTCTCAGAAAATGTCATTACGTAAATAAAATCAGCATGAATATAAATAAACACATTAAAAGAAACAGTAATATTTTATCACAAATCTGGTTCGGTTTGAACAAGCTACCATCCTTATGGCCAAACACAAGAAAAGCCTACAATACACTTAAAAAAAAAACATAATAACCTTTTATTAAATCTAAATTTGTTTGGAAAGTGCTGCCAGTTTTGCTAGTAAAAATCCACATGCCCTACCACACAAATGTTTGGTATTTTTGCACATGAACACTATCCAGCACGGCATCACTAATTTATCGCATAAGTGTTAATTTCCTTACAACACTGTAGCCGACAAAACATTAGAATAGTAAATGTAAAAGGTATTAAAAATCAATAGAGAAACCACAAAAATTATCCGGTAAGTATGTGAGAATAGTGTGCATTCTTGAACACCGTACGGGATGAAAATGAACTCTACCGACAAACTTCGGCAAGTGATTAGTCGTTTAAAAAATAGGCAGCAAATGCTTATCGTTAGTAACACAACCAGGATGAAAGATGAATCTTCCGAGTTTCTGAATAGTGCGTTATTGAACGGCAAAGTGTAAAATATATTTTTTAAATAATTGGCGTCGATATCGACCCCCTTCCATAAATGTGGAGGGGTTGGAACCCCATTTGTGCATATAAAATCGTAACTCTCGAATTGTGTTTTTACCCGAAACGCCACCGTTTAATATAAATTAATACATAATGTAAACTGTAAAAACTGCGATTGAGTTTTCGAACACTAGAATAGACATTATTTTATCAAAAACTGTGGCGTTTAAAGTAAAAAAAAAAGGCAACTTTTTTGTTTATTAAATACGGTAAATTACTAATCCGCACGAACAGACAAAAAATACCGGAGTGTTACGTTTTTCAATGCACAAATGGGGTTCCTAACCATCCTCCATTATGGATGGGCGTCGATTACGACAACCGTTATTTTTGCTTATTTTTGCCATGTCAGCACAGCGACGCAGCGTTGGCAGCACTGGGCATTGTCCGGCGGCACGCACGCGCAGGGAGTACAGTTGGCAGGTGTGTTTGCGCTCATGTGGCGGAAACTTGCCTCTCGACAAGTAATCATGGCCGCTCAAACAGCCCCCACCCCCTTCCCCAACACGTACCGACCACATTTTTTTGATCGTGGGTTGCCGCAAGAAGCTATTACGCCAACGCAGAATGGGGGACACGGTAAAAGCGACGGAGGGAGGTTGTGTACAATACAGCACAACTTCAGAACACGAGTGGCGAGGTAGGTTTTACCATCGTGTCTGCAATAACGGTCTGGAGCAGAAACAAAACTGTGATAGGACCGTGCACAAACGTCAAAAGAAGAGAAGATAAAAAAACATAAAAAAGGGGGGGGGGGCAAAGGGAGCATTTGTCCCCCACTCCCCCAAGTTTTACTTAGGGGCGCCACAAGAAAACAATGCAGATTAAGATAATTACTTTATTTACTAAAATTTACTAAAAACGAAGATCAATAATAATGTTAAATAGTAATGTTTATACTGGTATGGTAAGAATTTCGTGTGAAATATATGAATAGTAAAACATGTGTGTAAATATAAAAACCTAAATTTGGGAACGGGCGCGTTTTTTCTAGCACCAGGGACATTAGGTCATAATTTTACTGGTTTTAATAACTCCCCCAATTTTAAGCCGGTAGTCTAATTGGGAGATGAATGACGTTGCAAAGTACCCTAACTCACTTCTTAGAACGCCGCAGACACACGGCTCTACAGATACGAGCCCAGAACCTTGTGGTCCGAAGTAGCCGTAACGACAACAACCACGGAGGTAGTAGATAATATACATAGGCTGTTCGCGGTTAACTCAGCACTTTTACAAGCTCTGATTACGTTCTAATTTTCTGCTATTTTGTATAATTCCGCAATACGTAAAGCTAACATTGTCATGGGCTCGATCACTTTATTCATACGTCGATCATGTGAAACTGTGCAAAATTGTTAAGGTCGTTTATTATTCTCGTGTACATAAAATCAAATAAATTTACCTTCCACGAGTTTATGTATAGCACTTTTAAAGAGACGTCAAATCACATAACTGTTTGTCCTACTTCGCTGCAGACTTAACTGGGAGAGAGTGAGAATGTATCCGTTAAAATGTGTGTTTATAATTTCAGATGCTGATAAAAAAAAATATTTAAAAAACTTAATAAACGGCCATTTGCAAAAAAAATTACTCACGTGTGTGACAAACCGCCTTTACTGCATAGAGTGCTGATGGGGAACGCCTAGACGGAGAGAACTTCTATTGCAACTACCAGCACGCTACCTTTCTTACCAGTAAATTGTTATTTCGTGATTTAGTATAACTACTTCTAAGAGTAGGATCATTAATATTGGTATAAATCATCAGTTCTTCGCATTCGAATAGAAAATAATTAATCCTGTACCGAGTTAAAAATACTAAGCTGATCGGCCTGCTGTGTTAAAAACATTTTGTTCCTACGGAATTTCAACCGAATTCGGTTAAAAGAAAAATGTTTTGTTGCTCGTGTTTCCTGCTGGGCAGCTACACAGTTCTCTCTCAAACGTTCTTTACAACGTATTCCGTTTCGCAAAATGCGTTTCACCTGAAATTAAGAGCTATCGTATAGGCAAAACAGAAAGAGTCGTCGTAAAATTCTAGCGGGTTCGTCCCTAAGATCGTCGTATTATCTGTGCAGTTTAAGTTAACATCCTAACGTTCTAACACAAGGCGTGCATATTAAATACACCAAGACATTATAATACTGTTACATTAATTTTGTTCGCAATCCCAAAAGAAAAAATTAAAATATCAAAGAAAAAAACGCCAAAAAAAAAAGTGTAATTAAGGAAATAGCTTCCTGCGATACATTAATTAGGAAAGGAGACGAGACACTAGATTACTCTCTAAGAGCTTCTTGTAGACGAGAAGCNCCAACCAATGCTTTCTTGAGCTCTGAGGAGACGTCCCAGACAACTAACCAAGAGTAGCTACACCACTACTGTGAATGCTATAGAATGAAAATTCTTTCGGATTATCCAGACAAAAAAAGTTCTTGATCTTTTTCGATACCTGGTAAGAAACATTTTGTAATTATTTGAAAATAAAACTCTGATAATTAAATATTTTTTCTAAGCAGCCTACATACAGTATAAAGGGTGACATTTTTGACTGTTAGACCATTTCTTTTAAGACAAATTATTTTTGGCACCCAGGTTTAAATTTGCAGCATCAGTTACAGTTTACCCCAGCCACTTTTGAATTATGCGATTGTAATATTTTTTGCGGTTTTCCGGGGGACCAATAACACCTGCTTATCTCGAATTATTTTTTCAGTGAATACTGTAGTTTTACTGCGATAGTAGGACTGATCTATAATGTAGGACTTTTAAGTAGGGCACACAATTTTGTTGACAATAACCTTCCCCCCCTTCCCCCTCCGGCCACAAAACACCCCGCCTACCATGAAAATCAACATTTCCTTCCTTCACGAATTGGTCCATTCTGGGAAGCCCTGCTAAAGTTCTACTTTCAGGATATTCGTCCGCCTCATGCAAACGAAGCTTAACTAAGCGTAGAAAATTACAGCAAATGGATCGCACCGCAGTTGTGCGCTCTCAGTTTAATACTATTTCGCAATATAACTATTTCTTACTGGACATTTACAAACACATCTATTTTCTCTCTGTTTTAATTCATGTTAATAATAAATTAAATATGATAGTTTGTAGATAAGATGCATGTAATAGTTAAATTTAACCAAGAGTAAGATTCGTTTATGTTAACATAAATACAAACCGTTTGTGATGTATGAATTTTTTTAGGAAACAATTAAATGGGCAATTTTTTAAAGGTTTGATTAAAAATATTAGAAGATACCGTGAAAACCCCACAGATCCGATTTCTAATTCAAAACGACAAAATGTTATCGACCTACATATTTTACACATGTACGTTATAAACAACAAATATAATGAAAAACAGGCATTATATCCCCTAGCACACAGTTATTTTTCAAATATTAACGCCAAACAGTGTTTGATTTGTAATATATGTTACAAATGTATAAAGTGATCAGGGCCATGGCAATGTTAATTTTTACATATAGTGGGCATACAAGTAGATCTTAAAGAGAGCATTTAGTGAGTGAGTTAAAAGATTTGGGCGAGGTCTCGAGAGCCGATGAAGGTGATTGATGCGAGTATGGAGCAGCGCCGGAATGAAAGGGCGGGGGAAACGGGAGATCCCGAGAAAACCCGCCAACCGGCGGCATCGTCCGGCACGATTCCCACGTGCAAAAATCCGAGAGTGACCCGGCCGGGGATTGAACCCGGTTCGCCTTGGTGGGAGGCGAGCAGGCTAACCGCTCAGCCACCGCGGCCCCAAGACGGCTTTCAGGAGCGTACGTCTACTATGGACAGTATATACTTGCGAAAGCGTGCAATAGTAAGGAGATTTCAGTGAAACGGATCGCTTTACGGATAAAGGGTTCCGCTTAGCTGGTGGTATTTTGCGTGCCCCAAGCGGGGTGGCTATGGGCGATCCAGGTACGATCATCACTTGCCTCGTCACCTCTATGCGCAGGACGCCAAACTGGCGCGCAGTCTATTATATATTGGCAACTCGCCTCTTGATATTCTCAGAGGTGACCCGGCTCTATCATTTTATAGTGTACTAATAAAGAAAACAAGTGCGATGCACTTCCCTCTGTAACTTCAGATATCCTACACATGTGTTTTCATAATTAAAAATAATTGTGAAAATGCCCTTTTGAGCCATTTTCACTTCCAAAAAATCCAAACTGGAAACGGAAATATAAAACTGAAAACTTGTCGGATGTGTATGTTTTTTATTCTATTCCTAGATGGACACCTTTCAAGCACGTGGAACAGTTTTGGAGTAAGTCTATTTTCCTGAACCTCTGCGCACAGTTCAGGGGCCTATCCAGGCGAAACCGTTATTGCAATTGAGGATGCATTTTATCAGGTCAACTGTATTCGTGTTTCGACAACTGCAAATAAATTAGGAAATTATGTACATTTTCATTTAAGATGAATAATAATATTTTGAATCCTGCTACGCCAAAGAGTATGCGACAACAATAAGTAAGCACACAACGTACAAACTTCGGAACAGTTTCGTCGATTCGATAGCGTGGCCCACACTTCCGCTGACATCACAGTGCGCAACTGACATCAGAAGCTAGCCAGGAAGTGGCCGCCTTCGTCGAAAAGAGATAATACTTCCGACGTAAGTAGCGAGTCAGAAATACATAGAAATAAACTTTTTTTTATTTAATTTGTGTATTCGTCAGTAGTTACGACCTAGGCCTACTATTTGCAGTGAGTGGCTTGTGGGTATCTGCAGAACGGGACGGACGTTCAGTCCGGTAACCGGATATTGGACATGCAAATTAAGGACGCAGCTTTCAAACGTCGGAACAATTCAATGATAGGCAAGGAAGGGCTGTCAGGTCTTATTTTACATATGTGGTGGAGCAATTAATTATGAAATAAACTTTAGACCATTTCGTCTACTATGCAATTTAAAAGTAAAATTCATTTTTTACATGGGGGCTAGTGGTTTAGTGGTTAGACCACTCGCATCCCGGTTCGATTCCGGGGAGGGTCACTCCCGGATTTTCACATGCGGGGATCGTGCAAGACAATGCGGCTGGTCAGGGGGTTTTCTCAGGGATCTCGCGTTTGCCCCGCCCTGCCCCCTCATTCCGGCGCTGCTCCATACTCGCCCCGCTTCACCCTCATCGGCTCTCATGACCTCGATGTTAAGAACCACCCAAATCTCTTTACTCGCTCATTTTTTACATGGTATGTTTTTGTCACAATATAATCAGACATTCGCCTTTTAGATGTCACATGGGATGGCCTATATAGATTATCTGGTTCAATCACCACACGTGGTCAAGTCGGGTAACTTCCCGAATGTGGTTCTCATGCGGATATAGAGCCTATGAACGTAAGTGGGTTTCTTCAAACTACTATGCTATTCCCGTCTTATCTCGACACCTGGCCAACATTGATGCGTATGTTCTTCACATACGCAGCATCAATCACCGGAAGCCAATCTGGCTCCACGACAACCGTGCCTCGGCTCTAAAGAACATGCAAAATTGCCACTTTTAAATTAACGACGCAATGCGGAAGTCGCCAATGACGATCAGAAAGAAACGCGGGAAAGTAAATTAATCACATTCGAATACCCCATGTCGAAATGTTTATAATGTTCATCACGAGAAATGATATCGAGAGTGACTTGATGTCTCGTCACCACTGGAAAGCACTCTTCGCGACGAGGAGTTCCTTTGCAATTCCAATGCACGTTGGGTCATTAGTACACAAGCCTCATCTTCTTTGGTTCCCCTCAGTCACTGTTCGGCATAATAACTAACCCTCTTCAGACGTCCCTCCAACCCTCTCTTTAAGAAACTTCCCTTACCTGATCTTATCTCATCATCGGCCAGACTCTAAAGAGGATTTCCGGCCACGCCCATTCTCATCGCTTCCTTTACTGACTGTTTCTTGCTATTACTATATAGCACAAATGAAATATAGTCCATTCACGGTTACTTCACACTTTTCTGAAGCCCTGCTGAAGTTCTACTTCCAGAATATTCCTCCGCCTCCTTTAAACAAAGCTTACCTGAGTCTAGAAAATTACACCAAAGGGACAGCGCACCCCATTCGTGCGCGCTCAAGAGTAAAAACATTTTGCATAGAACTATTTCTTACCATGCATTACCAACACACCTATTTTCTCCCCGTTTTATTCATATTAATTATAAATGAAATATAAGAATTCATAAATAAAATATAGGTAAAGTTTAATAAAACAAAAAATAAGGTACTTAAAAACAAGTACAAAACACTTGCGTTACATGGCATATTTAAAAAACAACCAAGCACATCAGTCATGGGGTGATTTGTCAAAGGTTTGATTTAAAAAATGTGAAGCAAACGCGAATAGACTATAGTTTATTTCCTCTCATGCATTAAGGCTAACCATGATTTTCGTCCAACACCCTACAATTAAGAAAGTGTTCCATATGTATGAGTCTACCTACATACTGTAGGCTGACAACTGTGAGCTGGAACAAGAACTGCTTTACGTGTTCGAGTGATGTCTGATAACGAATGGCGTTTCAGGAAACACTTCACTTCCACAGACAGGTTCCCGTTTTGTATTTACGTTCCTGATGTGTGTGTTTTGAAAAAGAAAACCGCTATAAAAAGGAGGGGGGGGGACGTTTTCGCAATAATTTCTAGGTACGAAAACTACTCTACAGGATAGTGCAGTACGCTTTTCTCTTAAATATTGCATCATAAAATTAAAGTCCCATAGCGGCAAGACGCCGATGGAAAGACTTACACGCCAGGCCAGCACATGCGCATGGAGGCGATGAGGCTTGTGATAAGCTTGCCTGGATCGCCCTTAGCGCTCTCCAGCTTCTAGACCTCGTATACGCAAAATGAGCACAACAGAACTTGTCCAGAAGCGGTAGCGGAAAACACCGCTATATATATATATACACGCACACGCACACACACACAGACAGAAAAAAAAGTTCTACTGTTGCAACGAGCCATTTCTCTGAACGTCTATGCTGTAGTAAAATTTATGATGTGAGAAAGTTAATAATGTTAATCGTTTACAATGTAAACACAGCTACTAAGTAATGTTTCTGCAACTAAAGGTTTTACGCTAAACACAACAAGAAGAACAACATATTTGTGCTACATTTCTTTAATGTCCAGTCAGCACAGTTTACGCTGACTTGACATTACCTTCTTTCTTGATGTGCCATTCTGTAGCCTCGCTGCGTTGTAAAATAGCGGATACTAGCGAACAGTGAATCGAAACACCACTATATTTAAATTCTAAACCACAGAATCAGAACCATAAGTAACTAAGATCAGCTCTCAAACCTTTAAATGCAGTTTACGTGTGTCATATATGCATATATTTCGAGAGCGTGAATTATTTCCACACAACTAAAACGCACTGCAGTTTGCCGTTACATGTCAAATACTTTCAATATGAAAAAACAGTAATAAATGTGAAAATAGAGGGGTAGATAGGATGTTGGACTTCGTAAAGTGAATATCGTCATGCACACATGGCCCGGATTCGATTCTCACCTGTGCCTTAATTATGTTTGTAAATAATATAAATATATTTTTAACAATATAATTGTAAATTATTTATATAAATCACAGAATAAGTGAAAGAGGCACGAGCGACAGCGTTTAACAGTTACAGGTCTTTGGCGCCTATCGGGGTGAACCGGGGAGAAGTGACGAATACGGGAGCGCCCCGAAAAACCCAAGTTTTCCCACACGAGAAAACCCACGGATTGACCTCGTATACGGAATGTGACCCTGTAGGTTTCTCTGACCACACCACCAACACAGCCCCTGATGTGCAGGCAATGCACATCAACCATGCAGGAGTTAAGTTCAACTGTCTAATGAACGGAGGCGTTTACATTACCGCGGTTTATTCATCAAACAGGCCAGACTTTACAGCGGTGTAGCTGCTGGAGAACCGATAATTCGTTTATTGGCTGCCGCTCCTATAAACCAATCCTCTCTGAAAATGACTACACGGAGCTCGGCCACTCCAGCAATGAAGGTTTATCATTGGCTCACCTCCTCTGGGGCGTAATACTGATGATGATCCGAATAAAAAGACAACACTATCTCTTCTAAACTGGTTCCAAAAAATAACGAAAAATCACACGGTTTTATAACAACGCGGCTCGGCGACAGAAACTACCTGGATAATGAGGTTTGTAAAATATCCCGCTCAGGCACCAACACGACTAAAAATTTTTGCGAACCAAACCGGACAGCCTTTTGGAGATATTACATATACTGCTACACACTAGATAGCAGCTGTTTTAAAATTTGCTATCACTCGTGCAATATTGTGAACAACACGGCTAATTTTAGTCCTGACAGAATCGCCTATTAACGTCCCTTGTTCGCCTATTATAAATTTTAACAAAATGCAACTCCTAATAGAATACAGATGAAAAGAGGCGATAAAACGTAATAAAAAAAAATGTATTCCTTAAAATTGCGGCATGACATAATTCTAATCATATCTTCCCTTTTAATTAAATTAGAATTACAACAACTAGGCCAAACATTTGCAAAAAAAGTTATAAATAATTTCAAATAAAGTGTAGGTCAGAAGAAATAAACATCACGACAGCAGGAAACAGTCGACCACGGAACGGAGATGGCCAGTCTGTTCGCGAAAAAAGTCCCTCCTCGCTCGTTGAACCGCGAAAGCATACTTTTGCGTTGGCCACAACGTCTTTTTTCTTTCCCGGTGCTAGTGTAAAGGTGGCAATTGAGGTTTTTCCGTGGCAGCGGTACGAGCGACGGACGGGGCAGGCAACAAAATNGGGGGGGACGCTACACTTCTTGCCAGCCGGCCGATAACATTCTCCCAAGGCACCACCCCACACTGTGACACCTATCCGCACACACGACCTAACTATAGGCCGATCACCGTTAACAAAGCATTTTTAAAAGCCGAGCCTAAAGGGGATATTACACGATACCAGATTCCGTAAAAGCTGGTGCAAGGTCCGCCATAGCGGCGGTATATGTAGTGTGGCACCCGTCATGGTATATATTTTCCGCCTTGTACGGCCAGATTTCGTAATTTGGTAATTGGACACGTCCTATTTTTCGTGGCACGTTCCACACCAGGTTTCGTAGCTGGCCAATCACATCGCAGTTTCAGAGCGTAGGGCGCTCCCCGTGGCTATTACTTGAAACGAGTTGATGAAGAAACCGAAAAGGATGCCTCCATCTTGATTATACATTCATGAGGTTGAAACTCTTTCAAATAGATTCAACGACGAATAATATTGACGATAACCACTTTTAATTACCGTTTAAAACCGTTCTAAATACTTAAAACATTACCCACTCTATAACAAAATTAATTCGAGCAGTTGACATATATGCAGTATATGATGAAAAAAAAAAAAATGTATCGTGTGAGCTGGCAGTGCAGTGGTAAAGTCAGAAAAAGTAACTTTTGGGCGTGAGTTTTAAACTCCGTCGGACTCTAATTTTTTTTGTCATTAAATGTTACATGTGGATAATAACTTAGCATGTAAAGAAAAAAAATTATTTTCCAAACGGTTAATAATTTTCGTCAAAATTAAAATTAACACTCTCTTACTTTAGTGACGTCACATTATTTTAAAGAGCATGACCGTAATTATACTAGTAAGCAATAAATGTATGTAAAAGGCGAACAGTAATATAGCAATATTAAGATGTGCTAGCTATTTTTTATAGGCCTACGCAAGTTACCGACTGTTAGAAGTTCTACGCATGGGGTTTAAATTCACTGCAAACCACACACTGCGTACCCACCGAGTGTGTGAAATGCTAGTACGCGAACTTCTATCGTGTAATAAAAATCTCCCATGACGGCTCATATAGCGGCTGGTGCACCAGGCCTTGTACAAGACCAAGTACGACTGCAGGTATCGTGTAATATCAGCTGAAAATTACTTCTACACTCTGTTTTATGTAACTTGGCAAGATTTTGACAGTTCGACGAGTAGCAACAATGTTTACTTTTAGTTTATGTATCTTTTCGCCATCAGATGGTGCGTCAAGTGGCGGCTGTATATTTCACGGTATTCATAGACCGACATCTGTCTAAAAAAATTCTTAGGTTATAAAAGTAAGAAAGAAAACCTTGCAACAAATGAAATATTTGTTAGCTCATTTTAAATTTATTAGAACCAGCGAATTTGGGTTAACATTTGAGAGACTGTAATTGTAGTTCTTATCACATTTTTGGACGTTACAGCCAATATGTTAAGACTGGGAATAAAAGCAATTCGGGGAACTTGCTTGACAACGCACTTTCAGTTTCATTCGCCAACAAACAACTCACCAACGATTTTTGCAAAACAGTTATTCTGCTATTACTGATACCAAACAGCTCGAGATGGAAATATGTGGCGTCGAATAACGCAAGAATTGCTTAAATACTACTTACGCGCGTCCCACTTTCTTCTTTTTATGAATACAGAATAACAGCGGACAGATGGCGTGGCAGGGGGTGTTGTGAGCCGAGCGTATTACTCAACACGTAGCAGCACGTTTACCTTCCTCTTGATCCCGTCTGTTATAAGTTCACTTTTCTCCTATTACTGGCCCGAAACGACACGAGTTTGAAATATATTTCGTCAAATTATTTGAAAAATAATTTAACAATACCCTGCGATGTTTCTGTAGGCTTTTAGAATTAATATCAAGCATTTATGGATGGCTGGGTGAGGGGGATACGACGTGCTATCAATGTTTGAAAGAACTCTCAATGTTTGAAGTTGCGTTTCATTTGAATACAAACCGTTTTAATTTGCATTTCATTTTGAACACTTCTACATTACTAGTTTAACACGAAGTTTAGTTCGTAACTCTAACAACAGCTGTTTTGTGACCACACAAAATAAAATGTCTTAATTAATCTAGGAACTCTTTCTTATCCGCGTATTTCCTGCTTGTCTGATGTGCGTCGGCAATTGAGTAAGAATAACCAATGTAATATTAATTTTCATTCGTTCGTGCATCGGCTGATACAGGATGTTGTACATGACGGGTTGTTTGTTTCGTATACATCAAATTGCCACTCACTGACTGTCACGATCTTGCCAAGTCATATAAGAGAGAGTGCTTCAGGTTGGGAAGATCAATGTCAAAAGTTTGGCAAAGGGAAAGTTTACGCCACTAGGTAAGTGCTAGTATCGGCAAGGAAAAATATTTTCTCTATGTTCTACATTTAAAATACGGATAATTGCGATAGTCATAATTCAAATATAAAATAACTTCGTAACCCAGTAAAATATTTCTCGTATTAGTCACGTAACTTAAAATTTTAATTTAAAGTTACCTTTTGGAACACTGCGCATCTAGCGGTGAAAAATTTCCGTGTGCCAAACTCTCTCATAAGAAATCTCGTTTTGTTCCTAACCTGAGTACAATAAACCTGATCCATGCTTAGGCTCTACTTGACTGTTAGTGTTCTCCTTTCGTCATTTGCATAATTAGCATTGCCATGGACCGTCTCACATTATTCATGCGTCATCCGTGTGAAACCTTAGAATTTTTGTAATGTTAATGTGTTCATAAGCAAATGCGTGTTCCTGTATGCATAAAACAAGAAGCACTTACTTCGGTGGCTATAAATTGAAACATTACATTCGCAATACAACATCAAGTCTTAGAACAATTTTCATTAATTCGCTACCAACTTAACTGAGAGCATCCATTCCAGTGTATACTGTTACGGGCAGTGATATTTTTTTTCAAAGGTTGACTTCAAAAGTGGTCACTTTTTTACTGTGAACAACCTATACCAAGCACAAACAATTTCAAGTTATTTTTTTTAATGTGCACAGGAAACGACAATACGGCATTTTCAGTTTATTGCGGTTGAGGCAGGCCATTTAGAAGTTTTACAACAACGTTCAGCAATTAAATACAGATATTTGTGTAATTTCGGTCATGGTCTTCATTTCATCAAATTTATTCGAATCCGGTGTAACTAAACTAATTTTTGTGGATAAAGTTAATTTACACAGCTGTGACAACAATTAAAATTTTTACGAGAGATTTTAGTATATAAAAAAAACAGGATGAATCCAGTGTTTCGTGCAGCATCCAGCAATTTGCTGTAACAGACGACACTTCCAGGCGTTTCTTTGGCAATTCTTGGATACTCAAAAACCATAACAGTCCTCCCCAAAACAACAATATGCCCATGCGCTATAGTATACGATTTGTTTTAGGGAATGAAAACAAAACAATCTAGTAAAGGTATGTTTTACAGAACGATATAGCAGCGACATGATGAAATAGGCCTTCAAGAGCGCACACTAGGTTCGAGGTCAAATAAGGGGGAACCAATGGCTTAGAACCTGAACGTCGTCTTAAGATTGTGCAAGACTACATTAAAGAACAGAACTTGGGGACACGGGCTGCCCGAGAAAACACCATAATGTACTTAGGATAATTTCGTGTCAAAAGTTTGGCAGTGTCAGTGCAGTATTCTCCTAGAAGGAAGTATTCTATTTTGCCCTCCACTCTTCCCAGGCACCCTCAAATTTAAACNGGGGGGGGGGGGGAAACTAGAACCATGGAACATTACCTAAACCCTAGCGGGGTTGGGGACAAAGTCAGAACCTCCCCTCCCCATTTCCAATCACCCAACTGATCACATTAATTGAGATATTTTGAAACTACAAAATATTTCTGTCAAACTAATACGTTACGTATTCTGAAAGTTGATTTCCACATCCGCCCCCTTTTTTTTATCATTTAATACTAAAGATTACAGACTACGCTACTAGATGGCTCTAACGAACTGAAATTAGCTTTCATGGTAGCGTAGATATTTACGGTTGAAAAAAAATTAACATTAAGTTAAAGTAAATAGCTTGGAAATAAGTAAATGAATAGTAGCAATTATCATAAAAATTTATATGAATATGATTAACGGTGTTTGGGATAAATTATGCAACTTTGCAAGTACTAACCCAATGTCGGTTAATTTTTTAAAATCAGAATATTAAAAGAAAACCATTCTGAAACATACGCACACTAAGCTTACAATAAAAAAAAAATAAAGAGTTACGACATCTTCAGAAAGTTTGTTCACACGAAACCAAGTCTCATGCAGTCGACCATTCAAAATTCAGATGGTCATCCTTGATTCCAGGCAATGAAAACTCACAACACACTTGCCCTATTTGTAGGCAGTTGATAATGAAAATTAACCCAACCATTATTTCGTCACTAAATCACATGCATATTCTGGTGGGCAATCTTGCAACTGCGAATTATTCACGATATACAGGAACACACGCGTACTAAAACATTTGAGTTGATAAATACAAGCTAGACCGCAGCTAACTAAACACTTATTTAAAAATCTATCTTGGAAAAAATTGCAGCCTGTAAAATTAGAGTAAGTGAGTGAAGAGATTTGAGCAGCTCTTAACAGCGAGGTCTTGAGAGCCGTTGAGGGTGATTGAGGAGAATATGGATCAGCACCGGAATGAAAGGGCGGGGGAAACAAGAGATCCCCGAGAAAACCCTTCGACCAGCGAAATCGTCCGGCACGATTCCCACATGCAAAAATCCGGGAGTGACCCGGCCGGGGATTGAACCAGGTCCACCTTGGTGGAGCCGAGCGAATGGATTAGAAAACTTGCAGTAATGCACGTAGTATATTCAGAGAAATCATATTATACATTAAAGTGTTATTAAAGTTTTTAACTTTAACTTTACACGTGAATTATTTTTGTACACCTTTATGAATTAACTTAATAGCGACATATATGTTTGTAAAATTTTCACAGACAAATAATCTTGAAACCAATCTTTAAGTTTATAAGGCTATGAAAAGGTGCATAATAGTTTGAGACAGTGCACTATCATACAGAAAAAATGTACTGGTTCGGTTTAAAGTGGGCCCAACACACTTCCGTCACCGGTTGTATCGTGTGCACGTGATTTTCTCCATGTTTGAACTAATACCGGGTGTGTGATTCGCATGCTATCAGCTAAACCGTGTATCAACTCTACCAGCCAATCATAAATGCAGCAACACGCTACAAAGTTTAGAATGATACGCTGACGTAAGATTTTTCACTATTAA